>CAIGRP010096228.1:0-10691 GCA_903798385.1 Fraxinus cuspidata | reverse complement strand
TATATATATATATATAAACAAATTTGATGCCCACGCTTATTCGCTTGGAATTTTCATTTTCCCTATAAAATATGGTCATGTGTTAGGACATTTCTTGCTCAAACTTAACCCTCTTGAATTCTCACCTTCTTCACTCTTCTCCCTTTCTACTTTTAGTCATCAAGAGTCATAATCAATTATCACCATGGGTGAAGCTGTGGAGTTCTTTCATTGCAATGGATTCTCAAAAGCAAATCAAATTATTATTGAGGAAAATGGAAGTGATGATTCTTGGTTTGAAGAAGAGATTGATGTTGATCTGAAATGGTCTTTTGCCTTGAACAAGTAAGCACCAAACTCAATTTTTTTTTTCCTACTTATTTTCGCCAATTCCTTTGGCCTTTCTTTTCGAAACACGAGAGAGTCTGTGCTCCTTTCATGTAAACATCATCGAATACAATTCATTGACTCCCTACTAGCATTAATTTGCTTGATGATTTCATCTCATTTAAAATAATTAATTTATGGGTTTTTATTGTTTCTATTTGAATCTTGAAATTTCATTCACCTTCAATTTCATTTGAGTCATCTCTCGCTTTTCTATTAATTCCACAATTATGACCCATAGTGCAATTACATCTACCCATGGTGCGGAAATATCTCTTATAATGTGTTTGTCAAATCACTACTTCCCTAATTACTTATTTTTGAGAATATAATCAGTGCATGCATAGTGTTCAGTCGAACATAGTCTCAAGAAAGGTTAATGACAAAGCAACACTTGGCACATAGATATATATGTAGTCCAAATTCTTTGTGAAATGTAAAGCTACTATTTTTTCAATTATAATTTTCAGTCCGATCTAGTATTGCATTACCGCATAAAGTAGCCCCTTTTCTTGATTTTGGAATGACTCTCTCTCTCTCTCGTAGAGTGCTGCACAAAGGGACTAGTGAGTACCAGGATATTGCTCTTTTGGACACAAAAAGATTTGGGAAGGTAAATACATATCTTCTATTATTGTTGGACCAATAATTTGTTGTTGATTTGGTAAGAAAAAGGTGTGTTGTTTTGTTTAATAATTCATTGGATGCATGCCTATAGGTGTTGGTAATTGATGGGAAGATGCAGAGTGCAGAAGTTGATGAATTCATATATCACGAATGTTTAATTCATCCATCCCTATTATGTCACCCCAAGTGAGTCTTATCAACTAATCCCTTTTTTTTTTTTATGTAAAAAAAAATTGCGTTCTCCTAATCTAATTATATATGTTTTCAACTAATTTGCAGCCCCAAAACTGTGTTTATCATGGGAGGTGGTGAAGGGTCTGCAGCAAGGGAAGCACTCAGGCACAAGTTGATAAATAAAGTGGTCATGTGTGATATCGATCAGGTATCTACGATTTGTTAAATATACACATGCGTTTATAGAGTAAATTCAAAATATTTTTTCTAAGCACGTCATGAATTTATATAAGATATAGTCGACTTCTTTTCCTATCCCCATCGAGGCATTATATGACAGACGATACCTTTTAAATGTGGATGTCTTTGTAGTTGCCTATAGAGAAAGGAAAAAAACATCATGTTTCCCAATATTTTTTGAGGATAAATATGTTGTTTATTTGTGGTCTAGTCCACTAATGTTTGTCAGGTTTATTTTTTAATGGAGCCAAAGTTAGGAAATTAAATTTTATGAAATATCGATACTGCTATAACTCAACGATCCAATAGGCTAGTGGCACGTGTTTCTTGCACATGGATCGAGACGAATGCACCAATAGTAAATTATCAATCAATTGTTCGTATACGCATATTGCTTAAAGAGATAATGAAGTGTAACGGATTACTTTTGTTTGATTCTCTTTTCATAGTTTGGTGCTACTTGTTGTAGGAGGTCGTTGATTTTTGCAGAAAGCATCTTACAGCAAACCATGAAGCTTTTCGTAGCACCAAACTCGATTTAGTGATTAACGACGCCAAGTAAGGTCTTTTTTATAGTTGTTATAAAGAACTCGAGAGTACCAAACTTGCTCGTTTTTTCTGATCTTGTACTCCATTGAGCTAATTACTAATTATTTCTGAAGAGCTGAATTGGAGAAGAGGGAGGAAAAGTTTGATATAATTGTGGGAGATTTAGCAGATCCAGTTGAAGGAGGGCCTTGCTATCAACTATATACAAAATCTTTCTATGAAAACATTCTCAAGCCTAAGCTCAATGACAATGGAATCTTTGTTACTCAGGTTCGTCTATGACTATTAGTCTGCATTGCATTATGTGGGCATTTCGTCTGAAAACTCATAGCTTGGTTGGTAGATCAACCGAGCAATATTGGATTGTTAAAGAAGAAAAATAAGCTAAAATCATATGTATTGCAGTATCTAAAGAAATCCCGATTGTTTTCTCGTTTTATAGGCTGGACCGGCAGGGGTGTTTAGCCACAAGGAGGTATTCTCATCAATATACAACACAATAGTACATGTTTTCAAATGTAAGTCTCTGATATAATTTGGTGTCTAGTGCTTGACAATATTAGTTTACGCGAGTCATTATGCATCGATAAAATGATTTGATGTGCAGATGTGCTGGCTTACACTGCTCATGTGCCATCTTTTGCTGATACATGGGGATGGGTTATGGTATGTATGCAAATTTATGAAATTTTCGACTTATAAGTTATGTATTATCGTATAATTAACGTGTCTGGACTAATTCAGGCATCTGATCAACCATTCTGCATTGAGGCTGGGAAAATAGACAAGAAGATTGCAGAAAGAATTGATGGAGAATTGCTATACTTAAATGGTGCCTCCTTCGTCTCGTCCACCATCTTGAATAAGACAGTTGCTAAGACGTAAGCCCTTAAATTCTTCGTTGTTACTAGTCATGAAAGCTTGCTCCATGAGCGTGCAGAAATCACTTGGAGTTTATAAACTTACAATGCTCGACTTGATACAAATAGAGTCTTTTTTGATTCTCCAGGTTAAAGAATGAGAGTCATGTCTACACAGAGGATGATGCAAGGTTCATCCACGGTCAAGGGGTAGCATACCGCAGATGAGAGTTTGCTGCTGTTTTTTGGCTTGGGGGGAACTGATGTACTGAAGCAGAACATAAAACTATGAATAATTGTTAGAAACTATTGGCTTTATAAATTTTATATAATGCTTCTTATGCTGGTTTTAGCATAATCAGGTTTATGAAATGCTGAAAATTCACCAGGCTTCCATTAATTGTTTTCCTATCGACTCTGGATATTAGCACTCAAAAAGTCTTGGTCCAACCCCTCCCTCACGAAAGACCTAATTCATTTTACACGACCATTGATGATGAAAGAGGTTCACATGCCACATTGTGGCATGGCGGACATTTATGTGAGAGAAGAAAGCGTGACTAGCACAATTCCAAAGGGCAGACAAAGGGCTTTAGCATCAAGAAATTTTGAACTAAGTGCTCATGTTGTAGGTAGATTTCAATGACTGAGATGGGCTAGGCATCCGCCTCACCATTTCAATGACCGAGAGGGCAAGAATTTCATCTAGTTTTACTCACTGAACAGCTAAAAAATATGATTTCTAAATAAAAGAATAAAGTCATTCAATGATATTAAGACTTGAGATTTTATCTTAAAAAAGACCAAACCCTTAGGGGTTGTTCTCTTTATATTTCAGTTTTGTGTTTTCAGTTTTGAATTCATTTTGGGTTTTGTGTTTTGAGTGTCCATTTTGAGATTGTTGAAAATATGTTCTTTTGGTATTTTGAAAAATTGTTTTGAAAACAACCAAAACGACAAATTTGTCGTTTTGAATTTTCTTTGTAAACTTTTAACTTATTTTCCAAAACACGTTTTCGAAAATGGGAAAGAGAACGTGTTTTCACTGTTTTGAAAAATCGAAAACAGAAAACGGCTTGAAAATGTAAAGAGAACAAGTACTTACTTATTAGTTAATGTTTCTATCTTTATTCAACGCAGATGTAATTGAATTCAAATGCCTCAGATTATTTATTCATTATATAGTTAATATTAAAGTTGCATATACCATAAACTACATAAGCAATAACAAAAAGACGCAGAGGGAGAGAGTTGACAAGAAAATTTCACGGAACTTCAAAAAATGCTTAGGGTCCGTTTAATTGCAAGAGTGGAAAATGGGATAAAGAAAATGAATTTCAGATAAAGTAATTACCTAGAACTTGTTTTCCAAATATTGTTAATTAAGTGTGTTTCTTTGGTATAATTTTCCACTCGGAAAATTTTAAAATTTTGGATCCTTTTATGTTCGTTTGGCTTTGTTTTACATGAAAATTGTCCATTAAAGTGATAATTTTTCCACAATTGATTATAAAATTTGTTTCCATTGCCAAAAGGTAAAAACAAAAAAAATATATATATTTTCTAGAAAATCATATTTTCATCAAAGTTTAGTATTCGTTTGACTTTATTTTACATGGAAATTATCCATTAAAATGAATATTTTTTTTTACAATTGGTTATGAAATTTGTTTTCATTGCAAAGAATAAATAAAAAAAAACAGCTGAAACTTCCATTTCCCACCAAATAAGTGGGAAAAACAATTCTACCAAATCCAAGAAAACAGGCACGTGAGGAGCCAATGTGGAAAACCAAATGTCAAGAAAATTATTGCCATCAAACACTGCAAAACTTGGAAAATTGAATGGAAAAGGTGGTGTATCAAACACAACCTTAGCTTCTCTTGACTGGATCGAAGTTTGAAGCACCAATGATAGCCCCAAGAATGGCTCCAAGTACAACCCCACCAGCCACAATGCTGAGCAAGAAGTTCTTAAGAGATGGGCTCGCTCCATTTCCAGCCGCCTCCGCTGCCTCTGGAATCACCATGGAAGCTGTCAATGCAGCTGCTGTTATTGCTCAACTTTAACCTTGGATTGTGATTTTGAGTAAACAAACACGGACTTTAAAGGCTTCTTCAACGGCGATAGTGGCTTGAAAAATGCATCGGAGGTTGGTGGCTGCAGCCTCTTCTGGCTGCTGCAAGTGGCGGTTAATGGCACAGCCATTGAAATTGAGGCCATTGTTTCGGCCTTTTCGTTTTCGTTTTTCTGATAATCTGTTTCTGTTTAGTTCAAGTATTCTAACAGAGGTGGCTTAGAAGGTTGGATAGAGATTTGGATGAATAGAATGAGAGATAGGAACTAGAGATTCTGCGCGTGCTTGTCATTTCGATCCTATCCTATGTGTCAATTTCTTAACCCTGGTTCGGGAGATAAGGTTATCCACTAAGATTGATGCAATATGTATCAATCTCAGTCGAGATGCCAAGCAAGCAAACTAAGCATCATAGTGTCAATTGTTTCCGCATTGGGCTGGTCTGATTGCACAAGGTCGGGGGAATAATACTATTCAATGGTCACTCGTGTTTAACATCAATCTTAGTGTTCATCAAATGTCCTTTCAATAATTGAGCATCTTAAACGTAGAAATATTTTGAGTTATTATGATGTCGACCCACTTATAACTCAAACCCTTCACATTCTCAATGGCTCATCTTGACCCATAGACCCATCCCAGGAGGTAGACCTATATGTTGAATTTATCAGTGTACTAAATTTTGAGAAAAAAAAATTAATTTTTAAAAAACTGAAGAATATAACACTGTTACCTTTCATCAGAAATTATCGTTCAGTTTTCGTTGTAAAAATCAACAGTTTACACGAGTTTACACGTGTTACCTTATTTTCTTAAGGGATTACATGTTGTGTTACCTTATTTTAAACAGTTTACATGTCATATTACCTTGTTTTCTTCACAGATTTACATGTTTTGTTTATAAAACAAAAAGTACATGTAGCACACTCGACAATAGTGTAATGTCTACTTAAATGTTTCCAAGTTAACTAGCAGAAATTTCGAGTGTATTTCTTGACGAACCCGGTTAGCATCACGTATTGCATATTCTGGTCATAACCTGGTAATTCGAACACAAGCAAACCGTTAATTTCAGCAGAAGCTAGAATGCACGTTTAAAGAAAAACAAAATTTTCTTTCATATTCAGAGAAGTCACATGCTGTATGCACTGAAAACAAAACAAAAAAGGACTCCTGGAAACTTTACAAAAAGCCATCCCAATTTGTTAGCGTAAATGTGGAAGACGACATAACATGAAGACTGTGTTCATGGTTTTTACATCTACAACTAAATATTATTTATACTCTTGATTCTGTAGTTGAGAAAAATGATTAGAGCATGTTTGGCTAAGCTCACAAAGTTTACTTTTAAGTTTTAAGTGGTTAACTTTTCGAATAAGTTTGGAAATAAAAGGTTGGTTAAAAGTATCATTTACCTTTTCTAAGCTTTATTTTGATAAATTAGCTTAGTACACCGCATTGATCTGATTCAACTATACTCAGCAATTTACAAAGCTTGTAGAGTTACACAGTCTGTTCTTCTATGTTCAAATATTTCACAGTAGATGAAAGAGCACTTGCTTGGAAATGCAATAGATGAACTTTTGAACAAGTAGATAAAATCATCTGGTGGTTCCAATCTTCTTGGTTCCTGACTCAACAAGATGAACTTCTTGGAGAAGGAGATCATATCCGATATTCAACTCTTCAAATAATTTCTTCATTCAAGAACCAGCTCGGTTCTTCGTCGGCTCTTCTCACTGAAGTCTTGAAAGTTCATTGTGCGATTGAAAAAGAGAGCCATCTTGAACAAGGATGCCACTGCTGGGAATTTTCCTCTAGATACCTGGCAATTTAAAATACAATAAGAACATAAACTAGAAAACACAAGAATCGAACCAGCCGGTCCATCTAGTTTTTGAAACACTGCATGCTTAATGTAAAGTTGAGATCATTAACTACTTAATTTGAGAAATTTTTAGGTTCTTCCTACTCATTCGATAATTTAATGCTTTTCTTCCACTGGAGACAGCATTGCAGAGAAGAAATTAACTTAGTTCAACAATGCACAAATAATGAGTTCATCTCCTCTTTAAATTGTCCAAATATCAAGAAATTTGAAGGAAATGATAAAAAAAAGATTTGAAATTAAATAATTTTGGCAATATTTGAGGCTGATATTAATTCATGCCAACACAAGAATAAAGCTTATGTGAATCTTTTCATTATAAATCATTAGTGTAGCAGCTCGTATCAAGACAAAAATTGAGATTCACTTTATACTGTATCCCAACCCCAAAAAGAAAAGTATGGGTACATTACTAGTTCTTGGTAATCAATAACATCAAGGAACATAAAGGAAAACACAAACTTACTTGTTTACTTTTTCTTTCGAAGGACCTATTTTCTGCACTGGTGTCTTGAAATCAATGGAAAACTCGAACGAATCACCCATATCCGAGCTTCTATAGAAATTGCTGATTGGTTTGGTAGCCAAAACAGAATTTGGATAGTATATTCTCTCATTATCAAATTTTCATAAATTATTACATCTTGTACCCATTGTTTCTTTTCAAAAATTTTGCTGAAAACGCTTCAAAAGAAAAAAAAAATCAAAAAAAAAAAAAAATTTACAAACTAGCTCTTGTTTGGTGTCCATTATTTAAAAAAAAAAAAAAAAATTGAACGTTATTTTCAAGAATTGGTGAGGTTAAAAGGTAGGGAAAAATTTTAAATTTACGTGCAAAATATTTGAATGTGTGATTGAAAATGATTCTGAAAAAAAAAAAAAAGAGTTTTAAAACAATGAGCACCAAATATTTGTCCCTTAATTTATAGCACGCTTATGAAATTTTTGGATGAAAATTTTAGGGTTCGTTTGGATGCGAGAATGGAATTTGGGTGGAAAGAAAATGAATTTCAGAGAATTATTTTGCCTAGAACTTGTTTTATTGAGAATTGTCAATTAATTGTGTTTGATTGTTATAATTTTTCACCTGAAAAATGTTGAAATTTTGGATCTTTTGATGTTCGTTTGGCTTTATTTTTCATGAAAATTGTCTAATAATGAGAATTTGTTACCATTGTTAAAAAAAAAAAAACAACAACAACGTAGAAACCCATTTTCCCACCAAAGTAGAAAACCAATTCAATGAAAAGCAAGAAAATTGGGTCATGTGGGGCTTAAGAAGGAAAACCAATTCCATGAAATTTTTGGCAAATCAAACATGCAATAACCCGAAAAATAGAAAATAATTTCCAACTTCCATAAAAAATAAACCCTATCAAACATGGTCTTATTAATAACAATATATAATTGAAATGTTAAGAATAATAGTATAATAATAAAATAAAAATTCAGAATATAAAGGGTGACAACTCCATCAAATTCATGGGGACTTGTGAATGAGGAATCGAAGTTCTCTCTCATGGTAAGAGTAGAATAACGATCACAAATTTTAACGCGCTTGCCTATGTATTGCACATTATGTTTTGTTTTTACCAAAAAGTAGTGTTTAGCGTCATTTTCTATGTATTGCAAGCAATATTTTTATAAGAGTGTGTTTGATGGATATTATTAACAAAAGAATGTATTTAAAATAGTAATATGATAAGAAATATGTGGTTAAAGAGTAAGGAAATATTATTAATTTGATGAAAAATATTATTTTATTGAAAATTATTTAATTGAAAATGAATTATGAAATAATGTGTATCAAACATGGGCTAAATGTAAACATCGTAATTATGTAATGCTCATTTGTGTTAAATTGTACTTCAATTACGTGATGGGTGATGTTCGTGTTAAAATTGCAAGTTGGCGTTGTTGTCTAACTAACACGATAAAAGTTGTTAAATTTTGTGACAAAATCATTAGAATAAATCGAAATTAAAATGTAACTGTTCTAGTATTTAAAACGAAAAATTTGAGTGACTAAAATGAAATCTTTCCCAAAGCTGAGTGACCTCTTGCGTTTTTCACCCTTTATTTTCTGTTCCACCGCTGGCAATGGTGGAACCGTGAAAGTCAAGCCATGACCACCGGTACCGCCGCGGCCTCACGCCACTGTCTCGCACAGCCTCTCTCGCTAATCACCAGTATAACCTCTCTCCTCCAGTCCTTGAACCCCCAACACCCCAACACCCACCAAAACCCAGACCCTGCACTTCTCAACCACTTGTCTCCATACTTAACCCCAACCTTAGTCATCCAAACCATCAAAAGCCAAACAAGCCCTTACCATTCCCTTTTCTTCTTCAACTGGGCCTCTTGCCTGAGCTCGAACTCAAACAACTACACCCACAATCATTTTTCCTACATTGCCATAACTGATAAACTCATTTCACACAAATTATTTTCCTTAGCAACGGATTTACTGAAATCCCATGACAGATTTTCGGATTTTATGGTGGGAAAGCTTATTAAAGCTCATGGTGATTTAGGCCATTTGAAGTCAGCTGTTAAGCTTTTACTTCAAGTGAAGGAGAGGGAATTTGGTTATTGTTTATTTTCCTATAATGCCCTTTTGGGCGTTCTTGTTAAGGCCAATAGGGTTGATTTATCTTGGGGGTATTTTGGACAGATTGTTAAAGAGGGTGTTGTGAAACCTGATGTTTCCACTTACACAATAATGATCAAGGGGTTGTGTAAAGTGGGCAGGCTGGATGATGCGTGGAAACTGTTTGATGAAATGCCTCTGGAAAGGAATTTGGTTACTTGTAATACTATTATCGATGGGTTTTGCAAGAAAAAATTGGTGGAAAATGCTAGAAAAATTGTTGACGAGATGGCTCGGAATGAGACTTGTTTGCCTGATGTGGTTACTTATACTACTTTGATTGATGGGTATTGCAAGAAAGGGGAGGTGGAAAATGCTATGAAGTGTTTTGATGAAATGGTGAAACGGGGGAGTTGTGCACCTAATTTATTGACATACAATGTCTTGATCAATGGGTTGTGCTTGAAAGGAAATCTTGATGAAGCGAGGAGAATGATGACTAGGATGAGGTTGAGCGGAGTGAGGGATAATGTTGCGACTTGTACAAGTTTGTTGAGGGGCTATTGCATTGCTGGGAGATCTAATGAGGCTATTCAATTTTTTAAAGAGATGGTTAATCTTGGTATGAGTCTTGATGGAAAGTCATATTCTATTGTTGTGAATGAGTACTGCAAGTTGGGAAGGCCAGATGAAGGGTTTGCCCTGCTCAGGGAAATGAGGGCTAGATGCATTAATTTGAGTGTTGCGGGTTTTAATGCTGTCTTGAGGAGTCTTGTCCAGCTACAAGAACTTGATAAGGCAATTCTCCTTTTGAAGCATATGCCCCGAATGGGTTGCATTCCGAACTTTTTATCATATAATGTGGTGATAATCGGCCTTGTGAGTGCTAAACGAAGGATGCAAGAAGTCGAGATGCTTGTTAATGATATGCTTCAGGATGGCCATGGCCTTGATGCTACATTGTACAGTTTCTTGGTTAAAGCATGTTGTGAAAATGGAGATGTAAATAAGGCAATATGGCTGTTTAAGAAGATGATTGATGCAAAATATGTGATCAATCTGGAGTGCTTTGCAGTTCTTTGCGGGGAATTGCTTGCAACTGGGAGGGCATCTGAGGTGAAAAATCTTATCGAGCAGTTGAGAAACGTTCTCCCTGTGAGTGATGTGGAATATTATCGAAGGATTTTAAACGATTTATTGTGTAGAAATGGGCATCATTGATGTATTTCAAGTGATAGATCCTAAAAGTTCAGTCGATAAAAGTGTGGAGGTTGATCTCTAAATCCTCCGAGCTATGCTGAAAGCCAAATATTATTGGCA
>CAIGRP010096201.1:0-10953 GCA_903798385.1 Fraxinus cuspidata | reverse complement strand
TTGTAATAAAATGTAACACTCATGGTTCACAAGAGGATAAACTGTGAAGGGTCCCACCAAATAAAAAAATTTGTGTTCTTCAAACCAATAACACTAGTTTCTCAACAAATATTACCCAAACTTTGAACTAAAGAAGTTTACAACTCTCGACCAGCGATACAACTCCAAAAGCACCAAGGAAATAAAGATCGAAGGGCTTAGACTCATAATTGTACCCTTCTTTTTAGCTATCAAGACCCTAACCTGAATCCTAAAGCAAACCTCTATTGATTAAAGAACGCCACAAGGAATTGCATCATCTCTCTCAAGTATGACACAATACAGTCTTAAATTTCAAAAAGAAAATTAAAGTATCAACTTCCAACCACTGGTTTGGAAAAAGAACACGAAGAGAGAACAAAGAAAATTCTAGAAGAAAACACGGAAAGGCAACAATCAGATTGTGACCTAATGGGGCGACCTAGGGTACTATATGTACCCTTACATCCAGCCATTGATCTAGACCATGATCTAACAATCCAGGGCTTCTTAGAAAACTTAAAGGAAAAATTGTTGAGTTGCTCTAAAGATGCATTTCTCGGGACACGTTTTTTAAGTAATGGATTTGGGTTCTAGGTCAGCCAAGTTATTGGGTGATTTTTAAGTTGATTGTTAGACCAAACTACCCATTATCATCATAGCCCACGAGTCCAGTTGGCATCAGAGCCCAACAATAACAAATAAGAACAAACTGAAGGATTATTTAGACAACCAAATCGCACAGAGTTAATAATTAGATCATAATATTTTTAATTTGTTCAATTCCACAAGATGGAGAGTTTCAATCACTATCCTAGTTAGAAGGAATTGTACATTAGAACTTTTGAATAAAATATAGTTGGTGAAACTTTAAGTCAAAAAACTAAAAACTAACACATAAAGAACTGCTTAGCAAGGGTGAATTTTGAATTTTCAAAATCTATTCAATAAAATTCATAGCGCAAAAAGGAAATCAGATTAGAATGGTTAATAATGGAGAAACCTAAGCCACCTTGTAATCACGAGAGAGGGAAGAAATGGAGCAGAAAGAGAATAGATGTACGAGTAAGCCCGACCGCGATCTTTTGTAAGAGAGCAAAGTTCAAGTGTGAGAATTAGCCGTTGTTGGAGTGTAGTTTTCTATTACATTTCTTTTACAAAAAAAAAAAATCAATTTTCTAGAATGGGTTTATATAGAAATGTTGTTTGAGCTTAGTCCATGTTTGAAACAAGAATGTTCTTACAATACGGATGTTTTGCTCAATGAAAGCAAATGATAACATGTTTTGCTTCAAGTATCCATATTTGATGTAAGGATTTTGATGGAACGAGATATAAGGACAAACTCCATAAGAAAATGTTGAAATGAGGGAGTAAATCAAAATTTGTAACGATATGGACAATTTTTGAAATGTTTGCAGACAAAGAGAACATTTTGCGCTTATTAGCCTTAAATTTTTACAAGATATCATTTATATACAAACTTCAGTTCACAAGTTCAAAAATTGTCTTCACTTGGACATTATAAAAGCTAAATTTTCTTTTCATCCATTCATTTATAACCGTCCTTGTATTGCAAGAAGTCTTTCAGAATGTAAACCACGCATCCATGCATCAATTTCACCAAAATCCTGTCTTTCTTTATTTCAACTAAAGTAAGATTTTAAAAATAACCTTTCATGGAAATTTTTTTCATGAAACATTTTAAGCAAAATCGTGACATGAGGTTTCCGTTGAATTTTGAATCATAAAAAGGGGATATATGTGGCTTCAAAACACAATACCTAATAGCTCTTATATAGGTAGGTTATCCCTATCATAATCATTGAGTATTACCACACAAGATCTAGGATACTACCACCGAAAAATTCTCATTACACATTACCTTGGGACATTAGAGTTTGTCAACGTATGAGCAAATTCAAGGTTTCACTTCTTGAAATTTCAACAAATAGTCAAGAACACAACACATGCTTCAATATTAGTACGATTTAGGGTTAGAAAACTCAAACCTGAGTGGTTGTTTAAGATTTGACCACCAAAATCAACACAATGTTAGCAAATATACCATCCTCCTAATTAGACAAGGACATCTTACGAACAAACATCAGCGAAGAATCAGGGTTCTTATAGATGTGTACTTGAAGAAACAGGGTTCGATATCCAAAGAACAATCAACAAATAATTGTGATACCACTATTACAAAATTCTTCGAAACAAGAATAGTAGTCTCTCAACAAATATTACATAAACTTTCAACAACACAAGTTTACAACAATCGATCTATTAAACAACCCCAAAAGAACTAAGGAAATTCAAGATAAAATATCACGGACTCAAAATTGTATCCTTTCGTAGGCTATCAAAACCTTAACCCATTCTTAATGCAAATCTTTATTGATGAAATTAAGCATCAAGGAATTATGTCATCTCTCTCTAGTATATCAGACACGGTGTTTCGATTTTATAAAGAAAAACCAGAAGATTCAACTTTTAGTAAGAGTTTGAAAGAAGAACATAAAGGAGAAAACATAAAGAATTCTGGGAGCACTCACCAATAACAAAAAGCAGTTTGTGACCAATGGAGCGGATTAGGGTACTATTTGCAAGACCCACACCCAATCCAAGCCCCTGCTGAGACACACGTTGGCGGTGGTGCACATACATGTTGATTGAAACCACAAGTGTCTCGGTCTTTGCTCTTTAGGGTCCAAACCCAAAGACCAAACTCAAGACTTATGAACCAAACAATTTCGGACTAGTTTTCTTACTTAGGAGAAAGGTGTCCAAAAGACATTTAATCTAAATTCTTAACTAGTATTCCATGGATAAATTTGGATTCAAATATTTAATTCATTACTTAGTGGTTTTAGATAAGTAAATATATCATGTTATATAATATCGCAAAGTAAAATATGAATATGTTTGATCCCATCAACTTCAAAGTTTGGGTCCCACTTAATTTTAAGCTCAATGATGCTCAATTAAAACCAATTCCAACAAAAATAGCAGAAGGGCATGAACCAAAATGAAATGTACAGATATGTTGTATGCCTTATATGCAGGACGGCCGCGTACAGGAAATCAAAAGCTAGATTAGTTAAGTTTCGGAAGATACGACCTTTGTTGCCAGGATTGTGAATTATAACTAAAATTCTTTTGGGATGGGCCTTAGTACCCATGTCATTCAGATATTGTAATTTAAAAATGAATGGATTATTATTATTTCCTTTAAAAAAATGAGATAGAGAATGAAACTAGAAATAAGTGATATATTTGTGTAATGGCAATGACTCCTCGTCAAATCATATTAACAAACATATAACCTTAAGGATATGCCTATGATCATCATTGCTATTATTGAGAAATTCTGCAAGCTTGCTTG
Source organism: Fraxinus cuspidata (assembly GCA_903798385.1). NCBI lineage: Eukaryota > Viridiplantae > Streptophyta > Magnoliopsida > Lamiales > Oleaceae > Fraxinus > Fraxinus cuspidata. Next base: position 7,550 of record CAIGRP010096201.1, on the reverse strand, counting down.
GATACCTGGATGGGGATCGAATCTCCACTTCTATTGATTTCTTCATGAAGAATGAATTTTTTTGGGATGAGAATTACATATTAATCCTTGTTCATTAAGATATTGCCGCTATTTCTGGGAGCCTTCCAAAAAAATATTATGTCGAGGTTCGAGAAAAAAATTATTTTCCAGGCCTAATTTATCATCTTTTCTGATTTTTTATATCCGTTCTTGATGCAAGTGATAGTAATCATGTTTCTTGGGAAGTTCACTTCAATTGTTCAGCTCAATTGGAAGATGGGTCTAGTTTCCGTAAATATTTTAGTATTAAGAGGTTCGTTTGTCATTACCTACGCATATTGTTATTAACAAGTTGTGACCAGCTTGCCACTTCAATTATTTTGAAACTGATCCCGTTCATAATACGAGGAAATATCATTAAGAAGAAGGTAAATACGACTTTTTTCTGGCTCTTAGGAAAACATCCACTCCGTCAGGAAGAAGCAATTATTCATATATTTATATGGATTTTTGTTTTTGTTTTTTTATTTTTTATTTTTCAGAGGTTGAATTTACTGCATGGTTTTCTTGTTCAAAGTGACTGGCATAGGTTAACAGTTTCTTAGACATAGAATATCAAATTGTTGTTGGAATGCACTGGACCGTGTTTGGTAAGTATTTAGAATGTATGGAATACTGTTGTTTATGGGGATATTGATGGATTATTAAAGTACTATTGGCTACTTCATCATGTAAGACCCTATTATGGACTAAGTCAGAATTTTCTTGCTTGATACTTCATCTTGTAAAATTTTCTTGCACTATCGTAAGTTGTTTTACATCATAAATCTCTAGAAATTCTTGAAAATAATTGATATATTACTGCAGGTTGTCAAACTTGTTAAATAGGAAAATGTTCATGTAATATAAAACTAAGAGTTCCAAAGTGGAAAAGCCACTTACAATTAATGATGTAGTGTGTGTGTGTATATATATATATATATATATATGATTTTGTGTGTGTGTGTGTGTGTGACAAGAGCTTTCATTAACTTTATCTTTATATCGCAACCTAAAAATTATTACATCATCCAGTCTTCACTCACATTAAATATGAATAATTCTAGTTGGTTAATCAAAATTATTACATCTTCCAGCCATGTGATAATCAAACTAAACATAGTGGACTTTAAAATTAGTAGATTATGCATGTTCAGATAAATTTAACGGATACCAAAAGATCTCTAACATTATAGATAATATCTTGTGTTCTTAGTTAAAATCAATAAATTAGGTGATAGATCTGTTACACCTAAAACTTAAGGAAATAAGTAAGGAAATCAAAATATGAACTCAAGAACGCATTCCTTTATCGAAATTATATGCGATGACTTGGAACGTTGGAAGTTTAATGCCCTCAAATAACTCAGAACGTATGAATCTGACACGCATCTAAATAGCAAGTAGATGTTCGCGCTTGGAATACGTCGTCCTGGGGAGCCGGCACATGAGTTCATTTAATATTTTTCTTTCAAGAGAAGTTCAAATCTCAGATGAGCAGATGAGCATTTGATTTCCAAGCATTTTGCTTACAAGTTCACCGTTAGTAAATCTGCGATCAAATCCTTTTAGTCCGTTTACAATATCAGTAAAATGAGTAATCATCTCAACAATAGGTTCATCTTGTTTCATAAAGAAATTTTCGAATTCCTTGACTGGCATATTGATTTTTGTTTCTTTAACTTTACTAGTGCCGACATGAGTGACTTCTAATGTATGCCAAATGTTATATGCAGATTCACAAGTGTTAATGTGATTAAATTCATTTTTATCTAATGCATAATAGAGTAAATTTTTAGCTTTCACATTTAGGGATAATTTTCTTTTGTCATCCTCATCATACTCTTCTCTAGGTTTGAGAATTATTTGATCGGGTTGAGCATCTATCTTAATGGTCTTGGTAGGCTTATAAGGACTATACTAGACTACTTCTCAAAGATTGTAATCAATAGATTAAATGTAGATCATCATTATAGCCTTCCAATAATTATAGTGCGCGCCAACGAAGAAGGGAGGTCGATTTGTGGAATACCCCTTATGATTTTGAAACATTGGGTTAGCCATTACTCAAGATTGTGAAATCTTTAAAAATGAGTACCTCACTCTGATACCAATTGATTGCCCAAGAATGAGTAACCAAGAGGGGGGGTGAATTGGTTTTAAAAACTTTTTCAAAGAGTTAATCTAAATTTAATCACGTAATAACGAGATAGAATGATTTCAATATCAAACACAAATACGAAAACAATAAGTGAGGAGGAATAGAGAGTGCAAACGATACAATTATGGATGTTCGATACAACGCAATGATCTACGTCCTCCGTTACCAAACTCTCCGACACGAGCAAGACCAATTTCACTAAGTTGATTGACTTGTGGTGCAATCTAACCCTTTACAATGCTTCCAGTGGCTTACAAGCAAGGAGCACCGATCCTTTTACAATATTGAGCTTTCTTTGACCTCAACACAACCCACAATTCAAATGGATCTACAAATGAAATCTTCTCTTCGTGATGAACGATAGTTCGAAGGTTGAGTATAAAAAGAGAAGTATGCTAATACTTTAATAGATAGTAATAAATGAAGCTCAAGTGTTAGGTATGAAGATCTTTGATGTATGAAAATATTTTCAAGAATTAACGTTTATCAAAGATTTTTCGATAGCAAAATAAATTATATGAAGGATCAATATTACTTTTGCTCAAAAGAATCTCAATTGAATGCTTTTCAATGCTTGTAATAAATGGTAAGTGAGTTAGTATTTATAGCAATTGAAAACGCAAAATTCCCTGTCCAACCGGACGTCCACCACTTACTGGACAACTGAACTAGTCGTTGAGCGTCAGAAGTCAGAACGGTAAAAAATTTGACCGTGACCCACCAGACGTCCGCCAGACCCACCGGACGTCCGCCAGAGTTTAATTCACAATTTTGCTTTTTTCTTGATTGTTTTAGCAAATGTAGATCATTTAGGGACGATCTTCACTTAAATTTATTTTTACAATGAGTAATGATTTTAAAACAGTTAAGTGAAGATTTTTGTCATATCGAAAATGATTTTTATGCAAGTATTTTTTTAAAAAGTTTTATATCGTGCATAAAAATTTAACTTATGAGCTTATAATAATTCATTGCTGTGAATTAAAGCGTTTTACCTTTACGTATGAATTCAAATCATTTAAGTCTAATGTATTCGATTGATTTGGCGCGAGTATACGTTTTGTTGCTCGACATTGAATTTGGCGCGAATACTTGATTTGTCTCCGATTATTCCTAGTGCGAGTGCTTGATTTTTGCTTGATTTCCACCGGGTTCGTAATATGTATCATTGAAGACTAAAATAAAAATGTTAGAGCTAAGAATTTGTTTGTTATAATCAAAACTCGAAATCATTCCAATAGGTCAACATTCATTATGACGCTCTCTACCATTACGAGATCAACACAATACTTAACCATAAAAACAATCATGAATTGAACGAAAACGTTCAACGGTTACACAACCAACCGTTTAATAGGTAGAGGTCCTCGACTTAGAATGTGGGGGGTAGTGAGAGGTGCTATGTGGGACACATGGCACAATAACCGCCGAACAATTACATGGTTTCAGACATCTATAAATAATCTTAAGGCGAGATAGGTATGAGTCTTGAAATTTTGGCTATTTGAAGACATTCTATATTTTCTTCCTAAGTCTACGTTCCTAAATCCCTTTCTAATTTTCACGCTGGAGGTACAATGGGGGAGAAAGCCACAATCGCATTTCGCTAGTAACATTTGTTTATCGGAGTAGCAAAAACACTTTTGCGCCGCCGGAGGGCACGGAAATTTGTTTCATAACAACTTCAATGGCTTTCTCTGAATTCAGAATCTATGGAGCTTCTTATGAATCAGAAACCAAAAAAAATAGCCTCTTTGCATTGTTCAATTACCGTTTCTGTGTAATGGGATTTGTTCTTGTCTGTTTCCACATCAGTTCCAGATTTAATTATGTGCTTCTATGATATTTTCATTCATTAATTAATTCAGTTTACCTCTGTTACAAATTGCAGATATAAGAGAAAAAAACATAAAAGTTGGGGTGGGGGAAAACAAAGTTTTAAATGTTTCAAATTGTAGTCGACACATATATAAAATTTGTGTATAATTTACAAAAAAAAAAGTTCGGATACTACAATTGCAATTATTCCTTTTTAATTTTGACATTTTTTTATTATTTTTACAATTAAACTAACAGTTCTTTATGACAAGGGTTATTTCAAACAAAAGGCTTCAAATGGGTGGAGATTGCAATTTTCAATAGGTAGGAAGGAAATCGCACGTGGACAAGCTTCTGGAGGGTGGTTTGCTAGTAATCCTTTAAAATATGTTTGGTTATGTGGTTCCAGGTCGAGCAGCTCAACTGATAATAAATATTAATATATACTTTTCTTGGAATAATTTGGTAAGGTACTGTTTTTAGCTTTAAAAAATTAAAAGATACTTCATTTTACAACTTGAAGAGAGAAGAAAACGAAGATTATGGTGTTGAAAGACCTGTGGTGTAAGTACAAATTTAAGAGAAATATATTTAAGAGGGCTTTACGTAATTTAATTTATGTCTATTCTAATCCCTACGCTAATTCTGTCACGATTAAGTTACAATGTGTACAGGATCAATATTTCCAATAAATTTTCCTCTGTTAGATAAGGAACAGCTGTAACATCACAAAAATGTTACGACTTAATAGCACGTCACAATTTTGATGTAGCACAATAGTTGCAAAATTACACAGGAATCATCGACATTATCAACGGAAACCTACATCCGACTTGTTTCTTATTCAATCAAACAGAGAGCGCATGTAGAATATTGATACCAAAGACAATGGTGGTTGGTTCTCAGCTTCATAGCTAACTATTGAAGTTGCTTCGCTAACAACATTGTCAATAATCCTTGTTCCCAAAATTCTTGCACCAGAGCTGAGAGGGAATTGGGCGAACAGGAAGATGTGGTCGTTGCTGCATCAAAGAAAATCAAATGTAACTGGCGGAGACAAAACAAGTACTATAACAATAAATATAATCCTTAAACATTCACCACAATGGATTGCATACTGCTCAAGCCACTAAAAATATTTGAATGATTAAATAAAGCCAATCAGCAAGGCTCAACTCAACAAACAATAACAGAAACAAATATTCTCAAGAAAATTTCATCTAAACTTCTCTATGAAGAAAATTGTTCTCCAAAGATATCAATAGATGTCCGTGAAGAAGATTTATCAGTTTTTGAGTGGTAAACTTCAACGAATTCTCAGGTTAGTCCCACTTAATTAGGACTTGGCTCAAGTTGAAGATCAAATCAAATTGCTATTCATACAAAGTTTATCAAGAAACATACTTTTTCTTAAGCATTCAACCTTAACATGCATAGGAACAATATTTCAGTTCTTTCAGACCATATCATCTTTTAAGAATCAACTAATCAAACCACAACTGAAACTTCTATTAACCACAATATAATGTTGATAAATTCAATCTAAAGACAGTTCCTAATTTGGCCTTGTTAGAAAGCCCTTCACAAGATCAGAAACATGACAGAGACAGAAAGAAGCAAAAATCTTGCTAGAAAATTGCATGACTTAATAATCAAGACTAACAGTATGTACGCCAGAAGTAATCACATTTTTCACCATCAAAGGCTGAAAAAGAACCCTCAGATGTTGGTGAATTACAGTCCTACAACCTCCACATCTGTCACGTGCATTTATGTCATCAGAATATACATACAAGGGAGGAGAACTTATTGCATAACTTATGGGGTTTCAGGAGTTCCAAGAAAGCAAAATCTTGTCGAGATGTGCTTTGATTATTGTAACTGGTTCAATTATTGAAAAGAATACAATAATTTCCAAGCAATAACCTCACTCCTCTTTATGGGATGGTTTCCTATCTTACGGACTGAAGCAGTCAAACTTCAATGGTCAAGCTCTAACAGATGTGTGAAGGAGTTGAGATCAATTGTCAGGTAAACTTAACTTTACCTGTAATTGAAGATTCCTTCTAATCTTTATCTCTTTCTTCCTATTAATAAAATTTCTTTTGTAGTTGAAGAAAAATAAACGATAACTGAAGATGTTGAAGGATATAATAACTCCATGGATATAGCGCATCTTAAATAGGGAAATGAATTTTCACCACAAGCTGATAAAATATGATGGTGGAATAAAATCTATATGATGGTGGAATAAAATCTAGAAAAGGTATTTCTACAGAGTGAATGTGTCCTATTTCAAAAAAAAAAAAAATTCAAGAAATTCACTTCAAACCACTCTGATACAAGTTAATCTAAATGAAAAACATCCTGTTAGGTAGCAAGGACATAGCAAGGATAGACAATTTATCAGTCTTCTAAGTCACAAATCTTCTTCTTCTTCTTGACATTCATTTCATCCATGTGCATTTCAAAAGAGCAAATACTTGAATTCGCTAAACACCACATTCCAACCCAATCCCAAGAATTCAGTTAGATTAAAATAACCGGAAGAATAAATTATAAAATCGAAACCTAAATCCTAAACCTAAATTAAAAGAAGATCAAAAATTAAGTCAACCAACACCAGTCCCCCTCAGCAAATACTCCAGTCTTAATTAATCATTCAAATACCAAAAGAGCACTAACTCAGTACCTCGAGCTCCGCGGATTTCATGGCGATTGGAATACAAACAAGGACGATGCCGAACATGGCGAAAGCAGTATTGCGTTTCCAGTGCTTTGGTCGGCAGTATGGCCCACCCGACATACTCCACACCTTTGCCCGAAAGTCTCCTCCGTGCCCGTGGGCCCCATCTACGTGGTGGTTCTCTCCTCCGCCCATTTTCTCGCGCACCAAGTGTGAATAGTTCGACTGCTACACCCAGAGTGAATAAATAATAAATTTTATTAAACATAAATTACCGAAAATTATCTTCAGAGTATTTGAACTTTTACTTAACTTGCATCAGAGTAACTAATCTTTGATTCGTTACAATCAAGTCATTGAAATTTAATTTAAGTGCAAGTAAGTCACTGTTACTGTTAGCACGTGCCAGTCAAACGTTAGAATTCAACAGCAAAATTCGAATTCGTTTTGATAAGTTTTGCTGCCTCTCCACTCTATTTATCTAAAATTCAACAGCAAAATTTTCAGAAAATCCAGAAACGAAAGTCGGAGCCTGAGATCAAAGCCGAGAAAATAAACAAAACCAAGGTTCAATTGTATGCATAATTCTTCTCCTCTTTTTAGTGCTTATTTATTTGATGATGTTGAATTGCGTGTTTTCACATGTGAAGACTAGATCACATCAATGTTGAGTGTTATTGATTGAGTGAGAAGGGCTAATTTTGTTTGAATTGGATGAATTCCAGAAATTTTTGATGCGTTCTTTCTCTCTTCTTTTTATTGTTATTTAGTTTCAGAGAATTTATTGAGAAAATAAGAATTTCTAATTTTGATCGAATTTGATTAAGGGGTATTCATTTAATTAGG
>CAIGRP010096196.1:0-13590 GCA_903798385.1 Fraxinus cuspidata | reverse complement strand
ACCCTAAATTATAATCGAACAAGATGTCCTTCCATAATAAAGTGACATTGTTTATCTACTTGACTAATTTTTAGGAGACATTTTCTCTCTTCCCCAATATTTGACCAAGGAAGAGAAAGAAATCACTTAGTCAAAGAGTCAATCCTCTCTATTAAATGTTTTACAGTTTTCCTTGGGTAAAATTTATATAAACAATAAAAATGCCATCTTTTTCGGAACATGGGTTAACACAAACTAATTCTCTTAAGGGCCAAAAAAGTTGTGGAGCTAATATGGAAGGTAACTTATTTTTTTTGGACTTCTGGACTTGCAATATGTAACAGCAACAATTCATCCCCTTTTCCAATTTTACACAAAATAAAAATATATAAATGGCAATGAAAATGCTGAGTTACGCTCCGTACTTGAGAAGGTAAATGGTTGTTTTTGAGCATCAGTAGTGCGAACTGAGCTATGCTTTGTACATAAGATGTGAAGGTAAATGATCATTTTAAAGCATCGGAAGTGTGAAATATTACGTCTACTAGATCAGGGAATCAACAATTGTTTGGTCTTCAAGATCAGTATTTCTTAGAAAGTCAACTGAATATCATTTTCACATCGCACTCACCAACAACTCCTTTAGCTCCAGAATATCATACATAATACTTGGATAACCAACATAACACCGATAGTGTCCAAGAGTGATGGCTAATCAAAATCTTCTTCAATATTTTTTCTAAAAATTCAAAACACTCGCTGAAAAAGGTAGGATGGACAAATGTTGGGACTAATACATATCAATATGCAGACAAATAAAGGCAGGCCTAAAGAAGAGTTAAAAAGAACTAGTCTTCTGCCTAGACTCTTGTGATTTTGTCATCTTCAGAGATTGTATAGTCCTCAGAATTCTTCGGAAAATGCCATTAATTCAGTTTAGGTTGAGTCTATTTACGATCTGGTGTTTCTAGATGGTTCAGACGCATTTATTTGACAATTGAGTTAAGTTCATAAAGATGTACTCTGTGTCCCAATTGGAATGGAAGATCTTTTGGAATCTATAATTACACCTTGAGTTATACAGTGCTTGCGAAGCATTCTTGAAAGAGACGGTCCTGTGAAGTCCGTAAATATATCCATGCTCTTCTATAATCAATCAGAGAGATAATTATTTAGTTCTACAGGGCTTCTAAAGCATTCTTGATATTGTGTGATGCAATCTAACCCTTGGTGTGATGTCAGTAAATTCCAGGAGTAATGTATAGTCTTCTACCTCGTCTCTTCTTCAATTAGCATCATGGAAAAGAAAAACCAAAATAGCAAGGTTGTCCTACATCAAATCAGGCAACCTCAAGTATTAATTTACCATGCACATGGGCAATCATGTAAAGTATGGCGCCATACCTCATGAGCACCAGTAAATGGCATTGATGCATTAGGGTGAGAAAATTTGGATAACATTACTTTGAAGGGATTTAGCTACTGTAGTCAATTCTAACTTTAGCAGAAATCAGTATAAACAGGGGAGTGTCTCACTGCACCGATTTTCCAACAGAATTCCACCTCAGAGTGCCCCCCCAGGACAAGAGAGAGAGAGAGAGTTATAGACAAAAAGAAGAACAAGAAATCCTAAAATTCTCTTATAACAAACAGAAACACATCCATAAACCTTAAAAAATTGCATATAAACTTAAAAGGGGAAGAAAATGAAAAAATCTTGCAATACACAGAGAACCAAATACGAATTCTTCTAAAGCAAAGTGAGTGATTAAAACATTAAAGAGCATATATAGTAATGTGACCATGTTGATCAGGTAAAATATTTTATTTTTGGTTGCCTAGTTATACCTGGCGCCCAATGTCTTCTGCTATGGGACTTGTTCCATCAATGTGAAGCATCAGAGAAGATTTCAACTGCAGCAGTAACAGCACAAAGGAAAATATAAGCAACTATTTCAGTTGAACAGGACAATTGGTGCAACCTGCATATGCTTGTAGAAAAACTCAGATAGTTCTTAAAAAATGTTGCCAAGGAACTTCGTCAGCACAAGTAAGATCCTCACAAAAATGTAGATCAACTTGATATCATGAATATTAATGAACTGGCATTTACCTGATTACAAGCACGAATTACATCAGCTTCTGATACTCGATAACATAGCTTGCTGATCTCATACATAATTGCATAGGCCAAATCGTCCAAGCAATCAGGCTGTGAATAAATGTAGACATTAGTAAGGGTTTGTTTGACCCGCTTTTTTGGGGAGAATAGATTTTGTAATTAATGATTTTTCGGAGATTGTGTGGTTAAAAAGAAAAAAAATTGAATTTATGCGTAAAATTATTTTATAGAGAATGTGTTGTTGAAAATAAGTTCCAGGGAAAAGGAATTTTTTAAAAAAAGGGCTCAAACGGGATAAGTTGACTGATAGAATTAATTTCTTTGTTACTCAAATACTATCACATTAAAAAGTCAGGATAACAAGCACCTAAAAATTGCAATTGCGCTCAGCATAAACTTGACATCACATGCAAAGTTAACAAGCAACTTAAAGATTGTCACTTTGAGATACCTTCCGGAAAAAAATGATACACGTCTCTTAGTGCAAGTAGCAGGATATATAATTTTAACATCCAACATGTGCGGACATGATAGTAGGTCAAGATTAATCACCATCACACCACAAATAACGAAGGGAAAAGTCTCCTATTTGAGCTCTCATAATAGAAGAGGAGGGGAGGTGACACATTTGGTGCTTTCATTTTACTAATTTTAATCACAAGTTCTGTTCCCATTTAATTTATCTTTACCAAAAGTGATAGCTCACCTTAGCAACAGCATAAACACCAAACAAACCAGTGTCCTTGTAGTTGGTGTTAAAAGCCATCATGCTTTCAGCTATCTCATTGATGCCAACCCTCTGTGCAAGCTCAGAACTGTAAAAGGATTTATAAACCCAATCAATGAGTCAAGCTATGTGGTTATGCACTAGAATCATTCGTACAATACAATCAAATTAGGATATCGTGTGAAGTATATTAACCCCATATGCTTTCCACCGCCTGCATTTTTATTCCAAGAACCTAAAATCGACTGCATGACCATTAAGGCAATGGAATCTGGATCCGACCAAGATGCCCCTTCAAAAGCAACTGCAAATTGCGCGAGAGGAATGTCATCATCAAGCATCCTAACCTGATTTTTTCACGAGAGGTCCCAATAATGAGAATATAGCCCTTAGAGACCATCAAGCTCTTAAAAAAGATAAGGATACCTCTGAGCCCGTGAAGATTGCAGGTTGTTTAGCAACTAACTCAGATGATGTGGTTGTATCCGTTGATAGACCTGTAAACAATTTTTTCACCTGCTCAACAATATCCTCATGCTTGACTGCGCCAGAGGCAGCAATCACCTATGATAAAGCCACAAAGGAAAAGTCGATAGTTGATCAGCAGCGAACAACCAGTTATAAAGGCAGATACACAACCACTCCAAAAACAAGCTAAACTTCCATGGAAAAACACCTACCATCCTGGGAGCAGTATAGTGTGTTGATATGTAGTTTCTTAGATGCGCTTCGCCAATTGTTTTGATATTTTCAGCAGGCCCAAGAATTGTTCTACCCAGGGGCGTGTATTGAAATGCAGTGGCGTGTAGATGATCGAATATAACTTCTTCAGTCTGACTTTCAACCTACAATAATCATGAACATACAAATTGAGTACTCAAGAGTAAACACTAAGCATGAGAAATTACACAGGTGCACCATAAATCAAGAGAATTTTTACCATCCTTTAGGGACAAAAAACTAAAGTTATGAAAAATAAATAGTCCTCCAATACAATGCATTTCAAAATAAATGTTAATGGACTGTTTGTCAACTGCTAGGAGTCGTTGCAGTGACACACAAGACTCCCTTCTCTATCAGGTGAGAGCCTTTAGAATAAAAAATATTAAAAAAATATTGATGGCTACTTGACCATATGCATTCTGCAAGAAATGTTAAAAACTTGTTGTACATATGTAATCCGGGTAGCTTGAAGAGTCAAACAGTGAAGATGGGGATTGGGAAAAGACTTAAAACTTTTTTGCGTGACCGAACATCTCATATTACAGAAAAAGAGGGGGAAAAAAGAGAACTATAATAACACTAAAATCCTACTTTTTTATTCATATTTGAGCCCATTTTCGGGAGGAAATGTGTTTTGAATAGTGATTTTTGGAGAATGCGTTGTTAAAAAATAAGGAAAATTTTTTGGTTTACATATAAAATTATTTTACAGGGGAATGTCTAATTGAAAATGAGTATTAAAATAAAGTAGCTTTTGGAAAAATGGGAGCCAAACATAGGCTGACAGTTACACAAAATCGTTCAAGTTTTTCACAGATGGATAATATTTCATATTTCAGTAATATCTTTTATGCCCTTTTAATTCAAATCCATAGGAAGCCATCATGTATCAACCTAATGACACAAAAAAGACAGAAAAATTAATTAAAAGAAGTCACATTCATTATCCAAAAATCAAAAGATAAAATTGAAAGGCACAAAATTTATCCAAAAAATTTGAAAAAACTATGAACTAGATTATACTTAACCGTCAAGTAGAAAAATTAATCAAGAAGAAACAGGAATTTATCCACCAAACACAAAATTTAATCACAGGAGTAACAATATTTGCCCACCAAACACAAGATTCAACCAAAAAGCACAATCTTTACCGATTAAACATAAAATACTCAAATTAACAACAAATTAGAGGACATAAATGTGAACTTAAAATGAAAAATCAATATCTCAATACCTCCTCCATCTCCCTGAGAATAACATCTCGCTCCCGATTAATTCGACTCTCCTCAAACTTCGAATTCTGCAGAATATCCGAAAGAATATCCAGTGCCTGTGGCACGTTCTTATCCATCACTTTAGCAAAATAAGTGGTCTGCTCTCTGGAAGTATAGGCATTCAAATGTCCGCCCATATTCTCAATCTCCTGCTCCAGCTTCCACGCAGACCGCCTCCAAGTCCCTTTAAATATCATATGCTCCAAGAAATGAGCAGTCCCATTAGTCTCATCGGTCTCGAACCGAGACCCAGCATCAATAAACACTCCGACAGTTGCAGTGCGGGAGGAAAGAGTCGACTCGGTGGCTACTCGGAGGCCATTAGGAAGGGTGGTGATTCGGGTTAAAGGGGCGGCTAGGATTTCGGTGTGAGAAGCTAGGGTTGGGTGCGGAGAGTTGTGCTGGAGGAACCGTGGATCCGGGGATTCAAGCTGCTTAATCTTTTGCTTGACGGATTCGGCTAATCGATCGTAGATCATGGCGGTTGGGGGAGGCGGAGAAGGGGGCGAGGGGGCGGTAGCTGCGGCGACAGCGGTAGAGTGGGAACGCACGGCTGCGAGTGCATAAGTCGGATTTCGAGAGCTGTGGGCGGCGGTTAGGAGGTGGCGGATAGCCATCGCTGGTTGTGCGCCGTGTTTGTTACGCCTAGGGTTTAGATTGGGTTTGGTCGGAGAGAAATGACAGAGGGAGTCAAAGTCAAGTGCAGGTGGATTTTAACTGTGTTGCAGAGGCCGATCTCTATTCTACCCATAATACGATGGCGTTTCGACTCAAGTTTACCAATTTTAGAATTGAATTATTTGTCCCCAACATATTGACATAGTTGTAAGTTAATCCAAAACTTTAGAAAGGAAGTGAAGCCTTCTCCATCATAGAGGTATCAAACAGGCCAGTCGGCTTGGCTCGACTCGGGCACTTGGTGGACTCGAGTCAAGGATCGAACCAAGCCGAAATTTCGATCAATGACTTGAGCCTGGGCCGACCCTTGTGGCTGTCCAAATGGCTCGTGTTGCCTACAAAAATTGTTTGCTTTTTGGAGGTAGCGCGGTTTCACTCCCATCACCGATCTCTTTGCCCAAAGGGACATTTTGCTATATAGAATGGGCGCTATAAATAGGAAGGTAAAATCTTTAATATCAATTTACTTCAACAATTTTCAAATTGCAATAATTTATTTTTCAACTCTAATCTCCATCTTATTTGCTCTGTTTCTATTTGCTATAATTTTTTTTTAATTTGAAGTATTGCAAATTTAATAGTTACAAAAGAATTTTATTAGTGATGAGGTTAATCAATTTAAAAGTAGTTCAAATACTCAATTTTACTACGATTCATCTGAAAATATTTCTATTGACTTGAAGGATATCCCAGAGGAATACACATTCGAAACTAAAAGGCCAAAGAAATAATCCTCGAATTGTTGGCAACTCCTATTGTAGATGTACTCTATGCAGAAACTCGTACAAAACTATCTTCAACCTAAGTATACTCCTTATTGTAAAAATAGTCTTTGTACATACACTATAAAATTACATAACAAAAGACAACAAGTTGTTATTGAAGTTCTAAAACTTTTGATAATGTTATATCATTTATCACTGATTTACATTGTTAAAAAGAATTTATAATTTCACAAATTTAAAAAATCTCGGGCCAACTCGGCTTAATTAAGCCTGAGCCAAGCCACTGATTTTCAATCGAGCTTTGGCTTGGCCCAACTCATTTACCCCCTACTCCAACACGACAACTCTAAAATTATAGCTTGATTTTTTTATTTATAAGTTATATTTTGGTTAAAGGGATGATTCATGTATCCAACTAAGCTTTGTTGGATGAGAATTAATATCATATTTTTCTCTAGAATTTGATAAAAGTTAATGAAATGTGTAATTAAAAAGTTGGGATCTTATAAAATATGCGGTTACAATTAATTGTTGACTTTGATTTTGATTTTGATTGAAATTTATATTTTTAGTCCTACCAATCAGGGACTAAACCTATTTTAGTGATATCGGAACCATATGTAGCTTTTATTTGGTTCAACTAAAAAATTTGAGTTAAATATATAAGTCAAAATCAACAATTAGTTGAATAACACATTTTATGGGATTCGCAACTTTTTAAACACACATTACATCAAGTTTTATTAAGATTTATTAAATTTTTTATTTTTATCTAAATCAAACCAGGGCTTGGTGAAAGCATGAAAGATTAGGACTTGCATGGAGAAGATGTTAAATTTTAAAATTAAGTTTTAAACATGTTTATTTAACTCAAAACATGTAATTAAATTCTTATCTTTTTTTCTCTTTTTGTAAAGCTTCATCCTAGGAAGGTTACATTGGTTAGTATGATAATATAATTGATGTTGTTGACATCTTGTTTGCACACCTCACATGGACAACATATCCTAGCTCCATTCACGTTCATGTAGGTATTCTCTTGCACACTTGGAGAAATCGTTAGTCACATGCGGCTTTCTTCGATGGTCATGAAGGCGATCGCGAGCATTTCATTGGTCAAGTCAGCCATCGATAACAAAATAATGGGTCGTCTAGGGACGTGAGGGCGCACAAATTGTGTGCTAGGAAAATATATGAAAGGAAGAAAGTATAGTTGCAATTCAAAGTGTCAAAGTTTCATTACCTCTCTAGTGGTACGAGGGTTTATATAGTCATGGAAGTGAGATATTGATCGTTGGATATGGATACACGTGGACGCATCTGATGGCAGGAGCGTCTCGTGTCTCTTCCTAGGTGTCATAGGTCATTCGTAGGTCGACATGCATTTAATGTGGCCGTTAATGCTTTCTGAAAAGTTGTTTGACTTGACCATTTGGGGTCCGCCACCAGGGCATCACATCACATCAATCAATCATAAGATTTTCTCCAAAGATTTACTTCGGACGTTTTCGTGGGGCAGGAGCGACATCTTATCCCAGTCCTGGAGGTCTTCCTCAAAGGTACATCAGATGAAGTGATCCATCACCTCGACTTTGTCCCACTACGGATAGGTAGATAATGACGTAGAGTGTGGGCTTGTTTTGATTTCCAGGTAGAAGTGAAATGTAGCCTTGGTGGAGAAGGCGAAACACAACCCCCAAATCCATGTATGGATATTTATATATTGCATGGACTTCTTTGTGTTTGTGGAAAGGATGAGGTGGAAGAAAAATGGAAATGTGAGGTCGAAGTGAAATGGAGTTTCAGTGGATGAGAAGTAAGAATAGTCCCCTAAGTCCATGCATGGCTATTTATAAAATGTGAGGACTTATTTATCTCGTGGGAGGCGTAAAGTGGAGCATCGGTGGAGGTGGCATAACAGATGTCATCATAATCTTTCCCTTTCCTACTTTCTTTTCGTCAAAACAACATATGGGTTTAGTAACATAGTGCGATATAAAATTTGGTATGATATTTTGTAACAATTATTCAATTATAAAAATTGCAGAATCAATGTAAAAAAAAAAAATCAAAGAAATTAGTCATCTACAATAAGAATTCTATGAAATGTTAAGGATTTGCAATCTTTTTTAGAAAATCGAATACGATCATTCAAAAGAGAATGACGAATGACACATAAGGAGTTAGTTTCCACTTAGGTAGCCTTTGTTCGAGTTCCTTTTTTTGAGAGATAAATTTATAATAGTAATTTTCTTTTTTAAGAATGTATGGTTCAAAAATAGGAAAAAATTGTAATTGAAAATAAGTTTGACGAAAAATGATTTTTTTTTTTTGAAAATGAGACTCAAACAAGACCTTGATATAATAGTTGCATTGTATTGTCGATTTAGTCTCTTTGTTTTACATCATCCTTGTCATTTATAACTCTACACTTCGTGCCTTTTACATTTGTCTTCATGGAATTCAATTCATAGTAATCAAAATTAAATGCCAACAAAGACAAGAAAATAAAGATATGCATAGCATTACCCATCTAACTAGACAAAATTACAACTCTAAATGGATCTTATTCAATCTAATTTAGATATATTTTCAATAAAAAATATCTGCAATAATTTAATGAATGAGAGTTAAAAGGAAGCGGAAACGAACTCAAAATTAATTGACTAACTTAAAGGAAAAAATTATGAACTAAATTGAAATGATTATCAACTCTCTTCGTATAAAAGTAATATAACCAAGATTAGTTAACTAATATTTGCAAATGCATGTGAAGAAAATGCGAGCAAATAAATCTATATGTAACAAACCCTATCCTTACCTATTACCACGCTAAACCGTACACCCCAACTGTCATCGTCGCTGCCACCCCAAACCTACCAAATATAACACGGTTATCTTTTCCAACTAAAACGTCCTGGTCCAAATCCTTCGCCTTGATCTGCACCTATCAGAACTAACATTCTCCATTTCTCTCTTAAAGATGTAACTATGATGTAGATACCATCTCCAATCCAACACCCTATTTACTAGTTGAAATTTTTTCTCATAGGAAGCCAAAGATGAAATTTGTAAGAGTAAGCATTTGAAACACTAACTAAAAGGAAAATGGAAAGTAGGCCTATTACATTTCAAGCATGTCCTAATTAAGCTTAATCTGAAGGAAGACTACACAAGGATGTTCATGAAGCCCCAATGGGTCATTAATGGTTGTCTGATGCATACAAATTCAGTGGCGGACAATGATATTTTAAGTTGGGGGTACAATCAAACTTGGAAAAAAGTTGTTAAAAAATTTAAAGCCACCACTTCAGCGATGTGTGGGTGGATTTTTGTGTGCTGGGCTAGCAGGTAGTTTACATTAGCTATACCAAGTTCAAGCAATCTCTTACCACTTCTTGGCTACTATTCTCAACTACATAGTACAATGCCAATGCATCGTCAAGATTAAGGCCTCGTCCCATTACCATAAGCTTAACAAGCTCCACATTAGAAGAGTCGAGCGTTCGTCTCATTCGGAGTATTTTCTGGTCTTCAAGATCAACGACATCACTTCTAATATCATGGTGGTGTGGTATTAAGGATCGACAGGCAAGGGACGACTTGAGGCGAAGCTCTTCAATCTTGACTACAACATCAATATGGAGGTGCTTGGCTAAAACTTCTGGTGGGAGGCCAGATTTCTCCATCAAATGCGAGTAGTCCATTATTGGTGCATATCTTGTTTTCTTGAAGCTATCAAGATTTTCATTAAATCCTCAATTGAGGCCTTCTCCACCATATTTGTCGGTTGCTTTTTCATTCCCAACATATAAACAAATTAAAATAAAATTTTCAAAAAATGTCTTCCATCAAAGCAAATTGCAAAGTGGTTTTAATTAACGTCATTTTTATGATTTAGAATAACAACATTTTAAGTTGGTAGGTCGTGTGACCCACCGGACCCCCTAGGTCCACCAGTACGTACAATAAAATGGTCATATGACTACAACTTAGTGAAAAAATCTTTAATTGTACTGGCTTAGATTTCAATGCCATTATTACTTTATGTAATATGTTCTATTAAGCTCATATTTGATAACTATTATTTGAAAAAAAAAAAATTAATACTCATTTTCAATCAAACATTCACATAATAAAATGTTTTGCTTTTACTCACATATTCTCTTAAAAATCACTATTCTTGTTATTTTGTGACCCAAATTTCATTGGATATTCATAGATTAGAGGTATGGGAAATTTTAGGGCAGGAATTGAGTGCTTGGCGCCAAATCTGGGCACCTAAGATGCCTTTAAGGTGGTTGAAATCAATTTGAACCCAAAACGAGACACCTAAGCGCCATACGTGCAGTGACAGAGTGCTGCCACTACTGCTCGCTTACTGTCTACTTACCACTCGAGCACTACACGTTTGGTGTAAAACTGTAGCTCGACCGACCTACTTTTCCTGGGAAATTTTGTTTATTTCTTTTGACATGGTTTTTTTATCATATTTCCATTAACATATAATTTATTAAGCACTATATATACTCCATCAATTGTATGACTTTCATATGACTTCGTATGAGTTTTGGAGTTGGACAATATTGTAAAATATATTCATTGTATTTTTCTCCATATTATTAAATTATCCATTTATTGGTCAATTGGTTTTATATCCTTCTAGTATTGTGATTACTACTTCATATCTTGTCATATAATCTTGTCCCTAATTTATTGGATCACAATACTAGATTCTCGTTATGGCAGGTAAAGATACGAACAGTGCTTGCTCAGATAGATTTGGACGACATTTTGTTGGAATTTGACAAGATGCTCTCAAATTGGTCAATGGAGGAGAAACAACATAAGGATCGAAAAGTCGTATCACAGATTTATTTTCATCTTTAGAATCATATTCTTTAGAACGTTTTGAAAGAGAAAATCCCAGTTGCGTTATGGTTGAAGTTAGAGCAATTGTGCATAACTAAGTATAACAGAACGTACACCTCTAGAAAATCACCTTGCTATTTTTAAAGAAATTGTCTCTGATTTAGAAACTTTGGAGGTTAAGTATAATGAAAATGATTTGGGTTTGATTTTATTGTAATCGTTGCATGCTTCATACATATCTTTTAGATATATGATATTATATAGTCTGATATTCTCACCATTAAAAAAGTATATGATGTTTTGTTTTCAAATGAGAAAATGAAGCATTTTGTTGGATCCGAGGTTCAAAGAGAAGGCCTTATTTTTCATGGTAGTCATGAAAGCTGTAGTTTGAAATTTAATTTCAATAATAAAATTTGTAATTATTACAAGAAGAAGAGCATGTAAAGAATGAATATTATAAGCTGTAGAATAGAGAAAAATTGGTTGCAAATCAAAAGGGAAAGCAACCAAAACCTTTAGGTGAAGCCAACATTGCAGAAAATTTCTACAATAATGGAGAACTTTTCATTATTTTTGACACGCGACTACAAACCTAACAATGATTGAATCCTTAATACAGCTTGCACTTTTATATGTGTCTCAATCAAGATTTATTGTTAACATATGAAATAGTTTCGAAATGTGTTATAGTAATGGGTAATAATAAATCATGTAAGATAGTTGGTATTGAAAGGGTCATAATTTAAATATTTGATAAGATAGTCAAAATACTTGATGAGGTAAGATACGTTCCAAATTTGAAGATAAATTTCTCGTTGAGTACTATTGATTCAAAAAAGAAGAATGAAAAACATATAACCAAATGGGGAAAAAAGATATTCGAACATGGCTTCAAGGATGAATTATGCTAAGTGTATATTCCTAGGTTTACATCTTTTTTACATTATATGGGAATTTAAAAAGTGTTGGGCAGGAAAATATGTTTTTTTTTAATTATTCAATCATGTGTCAACAAGTGACAAAATGTATAAAAAAAGATGTAAAAGAAGATGTGCATGTAGCGTGATTGCAAATATATACATATACAGTCGCAAATGTAAATGGCTAGTCAATTTTCTGTGAATGAAGGACTTAACAAGTACTGCATAAGAAATTTCCCTATACTTCTTCAAATTACCCACTTAAAAAAATTGAATTTGTTAATAAAAATATTTCTCAACATAATTTTCCAACAATTGTATAGAATTGTTGAAGTGGAGTGAGCTATGTTACAATGCACAGAAAGACGGCCTTCGCTTTCCTGGGCCACAGAACATGGTAACTGTATTGTTAGAATCGAACTCTGGTTCTCTCTTATTTGATGCTCCCAGCATTTTGTTGGGTAAATGTGTTTGAGAATCACGTTTCTATTAATGAAATGTTTACTCCTGATGCTTGACACGTGCTTTGTTTCTGAACGTTGGATGGCAAATGGATTATTTACTTGGGCTTGATGGCTCTTAGGTTTTCAAATGGTTCACTTTGGCTTCTAGAGTCTTCTGGGGCTTCTGCTTGTTTGGGAGAAAGAGAAAATAGGCTATGGTTTGCTGCTTTTGTTTAAATTCACTTAGAATCTCGATTTTAAGTGTTGTGTGTGATAGAGAAATCTTCGTTGTGTAATATTCTGAGTGAATGTTGTGATTATCTATGTGATTCTCTGTTATGGTTTTCTGATGTTGTTCGAAGGGTTATTTGAAAATTTCTTGGTAAATTTTTGTAGATCTATCACTGTATTTTTGAGAGATAAGTCTCTTGTTTCATCCGTCTGAACATTTGTAAAACTTTTAGGCTGGTTCAGCATAACCGAGCATAATCCTTTTCTTGGATACTCAAAGGGGGATGTAAATGTTAGAAATGGTCACCAAACCTCCGGGGCTAAGGCCGAAATAATTCCTTGGTGTTCATTTTAATTTTTTGCAGTTTACTTTCAGGTTATTCGATTATTCTTGTTTCTCGATTCTTATATTGTGTGTGTGATCTTGGCATTACAGTGGTATCAGAGCCTTGAACTGAGGAACANAAACCTCCGGGGCTAAGGCCGAAATAATTCCTTGGTGTTCATTTTAATTTTTTGCAGTTTACTTTCAGGTTATTCGATTATTCTTGTTTCTCGATTCTTATATTGTGTGTGTGATCTTGGCATTACAGTGGTATCAGAGCCTTGAACTGAGGAACAAGGTACCTCGATCTTTAAAGAAAGAGGTAGATCTGCTTCAGATCCTGAAGTTTATGGATCTGCTCTTAAGAAAATCAAAAGGAAACGAGTTTATATAAACTCACTTGGTGAGATCTTTTAACTTCTGTAAAATTTATTTATGAAGTTAGGGTTTCTTGATCATTCCCTTGATTTTCCATACACCGTTGAAACCTTCTTGAGACTAATCTTTATCCAGTAGCTCCTGCGAGACTGTTAGAATATGAGATAAATCAAGTACGGGTGTGTTACTT
>CAIGRP010096191.1:0-21889 GCA_903798385.1 Fraxinus cuspidata | reverse complement strand
TCATATTTTGGTTCGACCGTCAAGGTTGGTATTGTGCAGTATCAACTTTGGAAGAAGCGTTGTATCTTTGGAGATAGACGTCCATAATCCCGTTTGCACTTTATTGGGGGGCGAAATCTGTCTTAAGGAGATTTGCTTTGGCATACCTCGCTTCATCTACTGCATTTTTGTTTATTTATTTGTTTATTATTCATTTTATTTCCTGTATTCTTTCGATTGGGTTAGTCGTATTTTCGACAACATATATTATATATATATATATATATATAGACACACACACACACAATTATTAATGGAAACGGCTTTTATAGTCTTGATGTCAAAGAATCAATTTAGTATTCACATCACTATTTTTATTAACAACCAAATAGTCATAAGCTTTTTGGTAAATCTTTTTGATAAAATTTATATTGTTAAATATAAAGGTTTACTTGTAAAAACTCTACTTGCAAAATCCATCGCTAGGCATAGATGTATTTGAGAAAAAGGTAATAATTGCAAAAATATTAAAACACATTAATAAACTTCATAGTGATTAATTATTCAAAAAAATAACAATTTAAAACATAGAGTGAAGTACATTCTAAAAAAAAAATAAAAATATATGAATATTAGAAATTGAAGAGTTTGGCGTGTAGACATATTGACTCAGGGTCACGCCAAAGTACAATGAGATCACCAAATGCACGTAATGGGTGTAGTGGGTTACATAAGAAAAATAACTAGGGTTTTTGGGTTAGAAAGAGCGACAATTCTCATGATACTAGAATGAGCATAACAAGTATATCCTCGTGCCCTTTCGGACCTTTGGAATTTGGTTAAAATTGGTTAAGTAACCATGAAATGTTGATTTTGTATCAACTTCAGCCAAGTATTTGAATATGTTCTGATGGTCAAATTGCGAAAATGAACCAAATTCCAACACGGACAAAACATTATATTTCACGTTGCTATATTTTGTCATGATTGGAAGACATATTTCATTGAAAATCATTTAGTTGATCAATGTTAAATGTTTCTTGAAAATCAGATGGATAAAGAATCCAAAATCAGAGATGCCATTCAGTGATGACTTAGAATAAGAAGACTCTAGAGTAAAGGGAGAGAAGTGACGGGAAAATTGATTCCGATTTTAGAATGTGAATGATACCATTACGTGCAAAATAATAAAAATAAAATAAAATTACACACACACACATATATATATACAAAGTGGAGGAATATCTAACTACCATAACATAATGAAACAATGTGGAATGACTTAAATAACCCCTATACTATTGTGACTCAATACTCCCCCTCAAGATGACAAATGTATATTTAAGACTCCCATCTTGCTTAATAATTATTTGAATCCAGCTCCTCCTAACGACTTGGTTAACATGTTTGCAGCATGCTCTTGTGAAGCAACATGTAGCATCTTCACCCTTTCCATTTGCACTTTTCCCTTACAAGATGACAATCAATTTCTATGGGTTTCATTCTTTCATAAAACACGGGTTGCTGGCTATGTGTATAGCCGATTGATTATCACAAAATAATAAGGCTGGTCTAGTATGCACAACACATCCTCATTTGATTCTGTTGTGATCAACACATTATTCTCTTTAAACACTTCTTCCATAGTCGATATATCATCAGGTTGAATGATCGATCCACAATCTAGATCCGCGGACAATGAGAAGTCGGTCCCGTTGACTCATTCGAATGGATTGTACTCCATTGTTGAAATCCATCATTGTACATGAAATCTCCTATAAGCATATCTTTTTCATCTAACTTGACAAGTTCTTNCCACAAATCCAATCTTCAGGTACAAAATCTCCCACGAGCATGTACTCTTCATCAGATTTTTCAATTGCTTGTTTTCTACACATCAAATATTTTTAAAATATCAAAAGTTTCGGCGTGTGTAAACTAGTGTAAGAGAACAAACATTTCTCAGTACAATGCACCGCATAACAATTTTCACAACTTGAATATCCTCAAAGCATATTTTAACAATCCATGTAGAGATTTGTCATTGCAATTTTTTTGTTACTTTACCAATTTCAGAATCATGCAAAATATCTGAAAAGTACAAAGAAAGAATACAAACATAGGATAGATTAAAACTGCAGGGGGTTAGTTAAACAATATAAAAAAGGAAAACAAATAAAAGTAAATAACAAATAAAATCAAATAACAGTTAAAAATAAAATAAACTAGGATTATAAGTAAATAGTCACCGGCGGTATCAAAAACTTGTTGCATTTTTATATTGCAAGTGTATGATATCGTAACAAGTAATAAAATGGACATTTGAGTCCGGATTATCGTTCCCACTAGAACTAAACTTTAGACTTAATCTACATTTTCCTAACTCCTATTTGATAAAAGACAAGTAAAGAATGATAATATTTATGAATATTATTTTTCTTTTGTGGACTCCAAAAACTTAAAACTAATGAAAAGTATAAGAAGATTGCAACCAATGATTGATAAAAGATTCGAATACGTAATGAATATTATGGAAAAACAAGTTCATCTAATGATCACCTTAATTCAAGATTTTAACATAAGGTAATGTTCGTTCTAATTCTTTTATTGTATTCAATTTATCCCTCTTGAGTTCTCATCGAGTCTATTTAACTAATTTAATTACATATCTCTATGTGAATTACCCTTAGTTAAACGAAATATAGTTCTAAGAATTCCTATTACGAATGTAATAATTAGTATATGTATCTCTACACGTTATACTACTTTACCAGATCTTATTATACGATCTAAGCTTCAAACTCACTTCTCGATTTGTAAAAAATCATATAATCATCAAATTATTGGCCAGATAACTCAAATCATTAAGCTTACAATAAAATCAACATATAAAAGAATAAACAACAGAATCTTTGAATAAAAAAATTAAGGATCACAAAAGACTACATTGTTTGCCCTAGTCTAGAGTTTAGTTATGCATAATGTAAAAGGAAAAAAAAAAATAAATGTGTTTGAGTACATCACCAGATTAATTGAATAAAGATATGGAAAAGAATCAACTCTTGCACCGAGGTCTACTTCTGCTTCCAAACTTTGCTTTAATCTAGAATCTCGTGATGAATTTCTTCTCTTGATTTAACTCTACGATCTCTCATTGTACTCTCTTTTTTCAATGTTTGGAATCTCTAAAACGTGTTTTTTTTGTTCTATTTATACTTCACTACTCTTGCTTGGGAAGTTTGGAGTCTTTTCCTGGCCTTCTCGCGGCCAAAAAATCAACAAAACCCTATGTTGGCGGTGCAGAGCCTAGGCACCGTGATAGTTGTTCAGGAAGCGCCTGGGTGCTGCTTTGCTGAAACAAATCTGCCTCTGGTATAATGTAGCACCGGTTGTTGTTCCAAAGTCTGCGTCTGATTTAATAATTGTATCATAACTTTTTCTCCCGATATCCGATTAAGGCAATTCAAAATGCGTTGAAAATATAATTCAAAGGGCTAAAACTTTACTAGAAGTATATCCTTTTCAATTCGAACTTTTATTAGGCCAAAAATGTGTCTCAATCTCCAACTAAAAATCTTGACATCCTTGTGCGGTTGAAAATTGATTTGAAAAAATATTTTGGCCATATTTTCACTCATTTTTGACCTTTAGTTGTATCCATTTGACCCCTAATATTCTTGAATCTTCATCATGAGCTTTGACACAACCTTTGAGTATTTTCACTTTAGCCCCCAAACTTTGGATCTTGCCATTTTTCACCTTTTTCTTTCAATTTCACTTCCATTCACTGAGTTTCACCTAATAAATTAGGCTACAAATCCATTAAAAGAATTACAAAATATCAATATTTTAGAGACCGAATAAGTGTATAAAATACACTTATCAGGCTACCTCCAAATGAGGTTGTTTTGGTGATTGAAGAAATTGGCTCATAACTTGTATTGCATATGATAAGTCTGGTCGTGCTATTTTCAAGTAAACAAGTCTTCTGTATACACTAGCATTTGTTGTTGCTTCTCCTTCATCGTTGCTCAACTTCAAGTTGTGTTTTAAGGGGTTAGTTGCTGGTTTAGCTCCAAGATAACTTGCATCTGTTACAATGTCCAATGCGCATTTTCTCTGACAAATGGATATCAGTTGAATTCCTTACCACTTCAAGACAGAAACATTTTAGAATCCCCAAATCTTTCAATCTAAATTGTTTATTCAACTCATTTTTAAACTGCTCAATATAATACAAATTATTTCCACCAATGATAATATCATCCACATAGATAAAAAGCAAAATGAATGAGCAGCCATCCTGCTTACTGAATAATAAATGATCAGACTTCGATTGCTTGAAATCTTGTGAAATAATATAAGAATTTAGCTTCATATTCCATTGCCTCGAAGCATGTTTGAGTCCATAAATGGACTTGTTTAGTTTGCAAACTAACTTCTCACCATTCACCCACTGCTGCTCATAACCTGGAGGCATCAATATGTACACCTCCTCATTCAATTCTCCATGAAGGAAATCATTGTTTATATCCAGCTGATGAAGGTGCCATTGCTTGTGGGCTGCAACAGCAAGAATAATTTTGACAGTCACCAATTTCGCAATAGGGGAAAAGGTTTCTTTATATTCCAGTCTAGCTTGTTAAGTGAAACCTTTATCTACACGACGTGCCTTCTTCCTTTCTTGTGGTCCATCTGAATTGGCTTTACTTTGAAACCCATTTACAAGCAACTGTGGTCTTATGTGCAGGCAATGTGCTAACCTCCCAATTATTATTAGAAACAAGAGCTTGATATTCAGCATCCATGGCTTTGCACCAATCTGGATGCTGAGATGCTTCAGCAAAGGATTGAGGTTCAAAAATAGTAGATAAAGCCAGTGAGTAGCATCGCTGGGCAGTAAACGACAAGCTGTAATCTAAGTAGTCTGAAATAGGATATGACTTTCCAGATTCAGAACCATTCACCACAAAATCTGACCGAGGAATAGGCCGTTGAGGAATAGACATTTGAGGCACCAAACTACAATGATAATCTTGCAAATAGGAAGGATCACGTTTGGATCTACAAGATTTTCTTGTGGGCATAACATGAGGTGATGATGATACTTCAGATGAAGATGGAATAAAGGCAGGAGAATTAGATGAACTAAGAGAATGATTAAAAGGTTAGACGAAGAAGTTTGTGAATTGAGGTGTAATGTTTGAAAAGAATCATCAAGATATTGTTGAGGATGTGCTGGAAAAAGAAGTGAATCAAGCTGAGGAATAACATCAGATTGAGATAAGGAGGTAAGTAAAGAGGGATGATGAAAATGAAATATAGTTTATGAAAGTAAACATCTCTTGAGATAAAGACTGTGTAGGCCTGAAGGTTGAACAATTTATAAGTTTTCATACCATAAGCATATCTAATAAAAATGCATGGTATTGCTCTGAGATCAAATTTGGTTCTATTTCTTTTCAAAGTAGAAGCATAACAAAAACATCCAAATAGATTAGTATAAGATGGTGTAGTGTGATAAATCATTTCATAACGGGATTTGTTTTCAAGAACTTTAGTAGGTATACGATTAATGATGTGAGTGGCTTTGAGGATGCAATCTCTCCAAAACTTATGAGGTAATTTGGCTTGGAATTTAATGGCCCGGCAATGTTAAGTATATGCTGATGTTTCCATTCAACCACACCATTTTGTTGTGGTGTCTCCACATAATTTAACTGGTGTGTTATTCCATTGGAAAGATAGAAATCAGTTATGTGAAACTCTGAACCATTATCAAACATGAGTGTTTTGACATTGCACTAAATATGTGTTTGAATGAGATAGTAAAAGGATAAAATAAGAGTTTTGGTTTCAAATTTATTTCGCATGAGATATGTCCAGTTCATCCTGCTATAGTCATCAACAATAGTTAAAAAATATCTAGAACCATCTAAAAAAGGAGCAGAATATGGTCCCCATATATCGCAGTGAATGAGATCAAATGGTTTGGAAGCTTTTGTTTCAATGCTTGGAAAATGTAACTTGTGTTGTTTGGCCATAGGACAAATAACACAATGTAGATGCTTGTTGATAGTAATGTTAGGAACATATTTATGTAAAAGAAACAATTTAGAAATAGGGACATGTTCTAAGATACAATGCCAAACATCAATACTAGTACTAATATCAGTGTTGTTGATGGAATTACAAAGATAATATTATTTATTATATTTCAAATCAGAAACGGAACTTTGACGACAATGGAAGGAACAACAGAATTTCCAATATGAGAGATATCAGGAAGTGATTTGAGGTGTTGAGATTGGTGCGAAGATTGATCATTGAGTTGGTGGTCAGAATGTTGGAGATGATAGAGTCCATCCTCAAGTTTGCCTTCCACAATCATCTTCCATGTTGAAAGATCGTGAATAAGACAAGAATGATGTAAGAATATTTAAGTAATCGTTATGCTTAAGTACTAAGTTGCTAGCATATATCAAGTTGAATTTAAAACATGGCACCACTAGCACATTTGTCAAAACTAGTATGTTAGACAGCTTTACTATGCCAACATGTGTTACTACGACACTATCACCATTTGGCAATCTCAAAGACGCTTTAACAGTAGCAGTTATAGTAGTCAAGTGTCTAATGGAGCAAACCATATGTTCTGAGGCCCCTGTATCTGTGATCCATTTGTCTACAATAGTAGAGGCATTGGAACCGATACAGTTACCAGTGAGAAGGCAAATGCATCAGCCACTGAAGGTAAGGAAGATGATACGTCTTGAGGTTGTGAACTGCATGTTGAGATTTGTCCTTGCAATTCTGGTGCCAACACAAACAAAATTTGTTGACATTGACTTGGAGTGATTGTAAGATGTGATAATGAGTTTAGAATTTCTGAATTATCACCATGAGATGCCTACCCAACAGCATTTGCAAGTGGAGGTTTCCCTTTACCGAACTTGTGACCAGTAGGATAACCTATCAACTTATAACATTTGCCTCTAAGATGTCCAATCGTGCCATAATAACTGCACATATACTTTTCCTTCTTTTGAAACTGATTAGGTGAAATGGGTCTTTGAGTGTTAAATGATTTGTGCATCATCCTGCTAGCAAAAGCTGGTGCCTCATAATTTTGTTGAGTTTTGGCAAACAATTCTTTCCGCCTTTCATCTTGTAAGATTAATGCAAACACCTTATTTAGTGAAGGTGAAGGATCCATCAATAAAATCTGATTTCTGATAGCAGAAAAGTGTTCATCTAGCCCCATAAGGAATTGCATAACCTAATCTTTACCCTTGTAATCAGTAGTGTTAACATTCGGCATGTAATTATCCAATTCTTCCCAAAGTCCTTTGAACCGATTGAAATAGGAATTAACTTAACTGTTTGATTGTGAAATTGAAGCAATCTACTTCTTCAACTCATAAATACTATAATGATCTCGGAGTTCGATCCAAACTTCTCTTGCAGAGTCCTTATGCATTACAATCGGATAGAGTTCTTTCGGAATGGAATTGATGATCCAAGATGAAACCACATGATTGCACCTCCGCCAAGCACTGTAAAGAGGATCATCTTGAGATGATTTGAGAATGGATCTATCAACAAATCCTTCCTTGTTTTTGACACTGAGTACCATAATTGCAGCGCGACTCCATGTTGCATAGTTGGCTTCAGTAAGTATAACAGAGATGATTTGCATTCCCGTGTTATCACCATAATGAAGATAATAAGGACTGATCGGATCATTGATTAACTGGTTTACCGGCAAAATTGCATCTCCAGTAACTAGATCTTTAGATGATGAATCGATGGATGAGCTGACACGATCGAACTGGTTGTGAACTTCCGCTTGAACACTCGAATCCTTCGCCATTGTGGGGAAGCTACACTACTCTGATACCATGATGATTTAGAATAAGAAGACTCTAGAGTAACGGGAGAGAAGTGGCGGGGAAATTGACTCTGATTATTCAATGTAAATGATACCAGTACATGTGCAAAAATGTATACAAAGTGGAGGAATATCTAACTACCATAACAAAATGAAAGAATGTGGAATGACTTAAATAACCCTTATACTATTGTGACTCAATATTTAGTCTATTCAAAAATTACATGAAGAAGAAAGGAAATTCCAGCAGAAATGTCAGATATGGAATCTGTAGGGCGATCATCAACATGTACAATTTCAGGTTCTGAACAAGAGGCAACCTTTAAGCCAAAGAGAATAAGCACCCAGGAGCATTTCCATGATTTTGAAGGGTCAAGATAATCTCGCACTGACGTTATCGAGGTGGGCTAAACAATTCCCCGTCTTTTTTGTTGAACCATGTAAAGCATGTTCCATTTCTTCTAGGTACAAATATAAGAAAAAGGCAAACATCACATTGTCAAGCAGATTTTACGAGGATAAGTCCCTGGACTTCAACAAAACCACCTCATCTAGGAATATCTTAAGCAAAGAAATTAATTTATTTCGATTTTTCCATTTAAACATCCCTTCACGTACATGTATTTGCTTTTTCTGCTCTATCTTCTAAGCCATTCAACGCCTAAGAATGTTCAAGTGGTTATCCATCCAAGTCTTGGTAGAATATTTTTAACTCTTTATTCGCTGGATTTAAAATGGGAAGTGGTGTTTTTTGTGAGGACCAAAGCCTTATAAAGTACCATTAGTTGTAGCTAGCTGTAGGTAGGGCTTTTGTTCTTATTGCTCCAGATTTTAAGCTCTATGACCTCCAATGTGAAATTAAAGGCCTCACAAGTACATGACTTTCATAATTGGGTGACATTGATTCTTGATTCAAAGATATTTTTCCTAACTGGGAAATTAAGGAGAATCGAATTTAGTATTGGTTCTTAAGACAGTACCAAAAATTGGACCGGAACCAATTGGTTCTAAATGCATGGTCCTAAAACCGATCTATTTAATAAAGGAATTGGAACCAAATCGACTGGTTCTAAGAAAAATTCCGACCTCTATTATTAATTTATGATTGGCAGTTGAGATTGTCAAGCATGGGAGAGAATATAGTCATAATTAGTCTCACGTGCGGTTAGTATTCTAAAAAGTGTGCCTAAAAGTTGCCTAGACACAAGGTGCATGCAAAGCGTTATACCTTGGTAGTGAGTGCAAACTGTATGACTAAGCACTCTTTATTGATTTTTTATTTTTATAAAAGCATTTTATAGGAGGTACTTGAAATGCTCAAAATGAAACAAGGGAACTTGAGGACAATAATTTTATATTGAATGACAAAGAAAGACGAATTAAATGAAGAAGATGATATTGAATTGGAGTCTGATAAAGAGTCACATAATTATAATGCTATCTACAATATGTAATTATGATTTTGAGATTTATCATTCTATTGAAAAATTCATAAGTATGTATGACGTTCCTATAAATGTATTAAGTAGGACTTGTGTAGTAGAAAGTTAAAACTATGAAAATTAGTTTAAATTTTATATTTCGAAAACTTAAAAATTGTATAATTGACTATTTGTAGAATTTATTAAGTAAATATAATATTTTATAATTTTAGATGCTTGGTATATATTATTTTAATTATTATATAATTTTTAGAATGATTAAAAATTTAACCTAATATTAAAATAAGAAAACATTTTTATGCCTAAACTCGTAAAATTTGAAACTTGACTTCCACATCTAGTAATGTTTTATTCTTTTTAGAACACCGCATGTAACAGAAGAATTGATACAATGGTAAAGCTCGATGAGATGTTTGAATCTTTGTACCTAAAAATCATAAAGTGTAAACATCACTACTTCATCTGATAACATTCCGAAGACAATATTTGTTTAGGTCCTCTATCTAGCACAGAAAAAAACACGTATAGTGGATAAGATTTGAAGTTTCTTTTTTCTTCTTTAGTGTTATTCAACAAGGTTCACAATGTCAAACAAGCCTCAAGCCCCTATTGTAATCATTTATTTCCTTCGTCCATGATTTGAGATACATGTTTGAATTAAGTTGCCATTACTTTCAAAAAAAAAAAAATTGTAAATAGTATTGAAGCTATTAGTATTCTTACTCAAATGAATTTGAAATGTAATACTAAACATTTTTAGAAACATTATAAATTAACAAACATATCATTTAAATAAAGTAGATTAATGTTCTTACTCTCAATTGTCATCTTGAAAACACGATGAAAATCTCATATTTATTCTAATTGTATGAACATGCTAGTGCACATGAATCGTAACTAATCTTTACATCCACTTTCTTATTCAAAGTTTATTGAATGATAATTAATGTGTATATCAAAGCTGAACTAATCATTGATAAACATTTTAATATTCGTGTCAACCAATTAAATAAAAATTAAAAAAAGTACTAACATAAGTTGGATAAAATCCTTCATAAAATTATTTTATTATGATATCATGAATCTTTTAATAAAGATTAGTCTTATGCATGTGCAATGCTGGTAAATATTTTGCATTTCCACTTTATCATTGACAGAAAATAATCTGGAGTTATTTAGTCAAGAGTATTTTTGATAAGGTAACTATTAAAGTGAGGGTGTAATAGTCTTTTCAATTTTCATATAATAAATGTAGTCTATCATCAACTCATAAATGTACTCTGACTAGATTTTTATATTGCCAATTTTGATTTCATCTGCTTTCTCTAAATCGCATTTTCTCACAAAAATTGTCTTCTTCTGCTATATGTTTCTTCCACATCCGTTACCTCTGCTATTGCTTCTTCTTTGCGAAATGAGAAAATACCTCTGAAGTAGTATAGAAATTGGACACTAGTAATATTTGCTTTCACGGTGCAGAAGAAAGAAAAAGAGGAGAAACTTGAAGGGGTAGCTAGCTCCATGTGATCTCTGATTTCCTTCTCTTTCTCGTCTTCTCTTTTTTGTCTTTTGCTCTTGCTTTTCTTTCATCACAAGATAGCACATAAGTCAAATTTCCAGACAAATAATTTGCGTAAGTCAACAATAGAAGCAATAAAGCAGCCACGATAATTTCATTTGTTTGCATAGGGTAGAACCACTTCAATTACAGTATGCAACCCATTTAGTGTGAAAGCTCGATTTCAAGGTGAATAGTAATGTTGACATCCTATCTTTTAACGTAAAGGAGGATAGTAGGGAGAGAACCGATTTCTTGGGCAGAACATAGATTTCAGGAATTTTGTGCAAAATCCTCGAAGTCGTCGTATGTTTGCGGTGGGGAATTCAAAAACAGCAAAATTTACGATTTACTATTGAATTATAACCTTCATGAACCTGCTAGTGAAGATGAAATTAATGTTGTGGTCTAAACTTGTGAAACAAGTTGTCGTGTCCTCCTTTTCGTCTTCCAGAAGCAAACAGGAATTCAAACTTGAAGATTGGATGAATAGTGGAGAATCGATATGGAAAAGATGGAAAAGCAGGAATACAATTCAATGGTTGTTTCCGTTTTTTTTCTCCTTTATATCCGAGACACGGAAGAAGAGTCAACAATTGTGATTGCTTCCGTTTTCTTCTTTCCTCAGTCGACAATTGTGGGTAAGAAGAAGTCCATAGTACCATTTTATTTTAAAGATGCGAGGATGGATTGTGGGTAAGAAGAAGTCCATAGTACCATTTTATTTTAAAGATGCGAGGATGGGTAGTGGGAATGACTATGGATACGATGGGAATAAAAAATGTTTCACAAATGAACAGTAAATGGTGGATTGCCTCTTTTAAGATAGTAGGGATATGTAACAATATGAACTTTAATTCAAGGGTCAACCTTTGAATATTTTGAAGCTCCACATGTACTTTGAATATTTTGAAGACTTCTAACACGTCAACCTTTCTCTCGATTAGATACACCCAATATCTCCTAGAGTGATCAAATAAATTATACAAATTATCTTGTACCTCCTAGGAATATAACTGATGCTTGCTAGACTTCGGAATGAACCAACTCCAAGATAACTTTACTTCTAGCAGTGGAATTGTTGAACTTTAATTTGTGCTTCTTATTAGTAACACAATGTTCATAAAAGGGTAATGAAACTTATTTTGGCCCTTGGAAGAATCTTTTAATATATTAAAGATAAAGGGTTTGTAATTTTGTTTCAGTACACAAAATAAGGCTACACAAAACAAGTCTCCCCCAAGAATGGATGAAAATAAGAAGAAAAAAATTGTACGTATTAAAGTTATAAAACATATTAAAATACATAACATTTAATTCTTATAATTAACATCATAAAACAATTTCCCGGTTAATTATTCAAAATTATAAAGTTTAAGACGTAGATTGAAATATCAATATTAGAAATAATTAACTTGATTATTAGAATGACACAATCAATTAGGTCAATTGGTCTCAATATAAAACATGTGCAGAACAAGTGCAAAAAATTTCAACGAACTTGCATGTTTAATGTAGGGATAGAGTCAACCTAAATGCTGAAGAACGTTTTGTCTGACTATAATTCTTGCTTCAAATTTTTAACAAAACCTAAATTCAAATATTTCCAGTATATGGTCAAGGACCTAAGAATATCGTCGAGTTTGGAGTGTAGACAGGCTGACTCAAGTTCTTGCCGAAATATATAGAGGAGAGTAGGGTGAAATGCATGCAAAACGCAATCCAGCCACCAAGTTGACTGAATAATGAGATCACCAAATGTGCACGAGGGATTTCATATGCAAAACAACTCGGTTACATAGATGAAATAAATAGGGTTGGGTTACATAAAACAAGTGAATGATAAGGTTGTTCGTTTTGTCGTAATAGTAGATTTTACGTTATTAAATTTTTCAGAATTGAGTGTGACCCAAATTATTTGTTGAAAATAATTGAAAATTTTAATTAAAGTGCACATTAAGAATAATTCTATTTGAAATACATTTGTTGAATCCTATTCAAGTTTACTCGACAAATTTAATTGAAGTTCTATTTGGAAGCTCACTGGGAGTAAAAATTTATGTTGAACTTGATAAAGACATTTGGATAAAGAAAATCAAGATTTTTAGAGAAAATTGCCAGAAAGTGGGCGTCACGGCGCCACGACAATTTTGGCCTGATGCTACAACGCCATGGATGGCGCCGCCTACCTCTTCGCCTCTTGAACAATTTTTTTTTTTGTCCTTTACCATTTTGAACTTCGTTTTTTGTCATTCTAATTCAACTACAACTCTACTACGATTGTTTGTACGTCCTCTATTTGTTCTCTGTCTATACAAATCATAGTTGACTCTTCATTATGATTTAGATGAAATTAGACAAATCATTTGACTCTTCTTTTTTATTTAGATTAAATTAAATAAATCATAAATACATAATCTTTGTATTCTTATCCCGTATTCTAATTGCAATCATTGTTCCAAACTATTTAAAAAAGTACAAATGAGTTCCAAATAAATTATGAAAAAGGTAATTAGCACATATTGTCCATACCTTTCACAAAACGGCCCTACATTTTCATTGTTTTGGCATTTTTACATTTAATTACACCTTTGTTTGCTTAAAATATTATTTCTATATATTTTCATCCAGTTTCTCAATAAAATGCTGTGAAATGATGAATATACAATCATATTTAAATAATAAAAAACGAAAATTATTTTTTTATATTTTATATTTTTTATAATTTATTTGAGACTCGTTTGCACTTTTTAATTTTTTTAAATTTTTTTTATAAATTTAATTGAGGCTCATCTGCATTTAAAAAAAAAGTAATTTCTATATTTTTTAATAACTTATTTGAGATTCGTTTGCACTTTTTAAAAATATGATTGCAATTAATTCTTTAAAAATTTTTTAGTAGGAGACTATATTTGTCATTTTACAATTCATTATTGAGAAATTTGATGAAAATATATAGAAATGATGGTTTGTGTAATCAAATGTTTAATTAAAGGTGAAAATGTCGAAAAAAAAAAATGAAATGTATGAACATTTTTCACAATAATAGTGAAATGTATGGACATTATATACTAATTATCCTTTTAATAATTTATTTGGGACACATTTGCGCTTTTTTTAAAAAAAATTGGGACTATAGTTACAATTATTTTTTATTTTTATTTTTGTTTATGGATGAAAAGATCCTTTTGTGCAATTAAAGGTAGAAATGTAGGAACATTTTTCACAATAATAGTGAAATGTGAGAAAACACTATGTTAATTACCCATTAGAAAATAATGAAAATTTTATGTTTATGTATAATATTATTTTATTGAAGAATGTGTAGCTAAAATGATTAAAGAAAAAAATTTAAATTATAATGAAGACCAAACATGGGCTGATTGTAGTGAGAGTGATTAAAACACAAAAAGCCCATTTCCGAGTCACATTCATTAAATATTTATTTTCAATCACGCATTTTTTTAATAAAATAATTTTGCATATAAATTTAAAATTTTTACCGTAATTTTTTACTGCACATTTTTCAACTTTTTACAAAATTTGTCTTAAAAAATGGGGCTCCAACATGAGCTAAAATATTTTCCAATGTTATAGATGTTTTCCTTGCCCAAAAATTTGATTGAGTTCTAACAAAAGAAAAGTATCTTTTTTGATTTTCTAACATATTTGGATGTGTGGCATTTTTCTTTTCTTTTTACCATTTAAGATAATAATTAAATTCATTAAAATTAATTGGTACTTCAGTGTGAAAATAAATATTAAATATCTTCAACCTTAGTAAACTATAAAAGACTCTTTTTCCAAACTTAATAATAATCTAAATTTTAGCCAAACAATCTCTAACTTTTCGACAAAATCTAAATTCATTGGGGATTGACTCAGAGTCAAGCCGAAATACAATGAGATCACCATATGCACATAATGGTATACATAAGCAAAAAAAAAATAGGGTTTTTGGGTTACAAAGAGCGATAATTCTCATAATACAAGAATGAGCACAAGTATAGCACATGCCCTTTCGGACAGTTGGAATTTGGTTAAAATTGGTTAAGTAACCATGAAATGTTGATTTTGTATCAACTTCGGCCAAGTATTTGAACATGTTTCGATGGTCAAATCACGAAAATGAACCAAATTCCAACACAGACAACCTAAACATTATATTTCACGTTACTATATTTTGTCATGATTGGAAGACATTTCATTGAAAATCATTTAGTTGATCAATGTTAAATGTTTCTTGAAAATCAGGTGGATAAAGAATTCATAATCAGAGATGCCATTCAGTATATTCAAAAATTACATGAAGAAGAAAGGAAATTCTAGCATAAATGTCAGATATGGAATCTGCAGGACGATTATCAACATTTACAATCCTGGGTTTGATCTAGAGGCAACCTTTAAGCCAAAGTGAATAAGCACTCAGGAGCATTTCAATGACTTTGAAGGGTCAAGATAATCTCGCACTGAGTCTGAAGTTACTGAGGTGGGCTATACAATTCCCCGTCTTTCTTGTTGAACCATGTAAAGCATGTTCCATTTCTTCTAGGTACAAAATATAAGAAAGAGGCAAACATCACATTATTAAGCCGATTTTACAAGGATAAGTCCATGGACTTTAACAAAACCACCTCATCCAGGAATGTCTTAAGCAAAGACATTTATTTATTTCGATTTTTGCCATTTGAACATCCCATCACGTACATGTATTTTTTTTTTTCTCTATCTTCTAAGCCATTCAAAAGCTGAGATTGTTCGAGGGATTATCCATGCAAGTCTTGGAAGAATATTTTTAGATCATCATTCACCGGATTTAAAATGGGCAAGAGGAGTTGTGTGAGAGGACCAAGGCCTTAAAAAGTAAAATTAGTTGTAGCTAGCTGTAGGTAGGCTTTCGTTCTTATTGATCCATATTTTTAGCTCTATGACCTCCGATGTGAAATTAAAGGCCTCACAAGTGCATAACTAGTGACATCGATGTTTGATTCAAAGATTTTTGTATAGTAT
This sequence comes from Fraxinus cuspidata, assembly GCA_903798385.1. NCBI lineage: Eukaryota > Viridiplantae > Streptophyta > Magnoliopsida > Lamiales > Oleaceae > Fraxinus > Fraxinus cuspidata. The sequence goes on along the minus strand of CAIGRP010096191.1, from coordinate 6,009 downwards.
TAAACTACTTTGATTTAAGAGCTTAAGTTATAACGATATATTTATTTATTCAAATTTCATCTTCTAACGTCCCTATCCTCCACAAACTTTGATTAGTTATTTTCATTAGTACTCATTAGAAGTGGATGTGGTCCGATTCAGAAGAGAGCCAAACGAGTACCAATGAAAATCTTAAAAATTGAACTATTGGTTTCATATCTAATTATAGAACCGAACCGAATCGAACTGAAATCGAATCAACCAGTTCTAGTTCAGTTCAATTTTATATATTAAACATTTTATAAAAAAAGTATTGAACTACTTGTTAGTTTAAAATAAATAAAATATAGTTAACATCACTTGTCATTCTTGTAATCTAATATCAATGATCTTCAAGGAGAAGATCTTGATTATGATGATCGACCATGTGAAAATAACAAGTAATTTGAGTTTTTTTATGAAAGATTGAATTAAAAATACACTTTTTCCCATTAGGTATGCATTAATTCTATGAATTTTTGTAAATTATTTAGATTTAAATGTCGATTATCCATTCAGTTTTACTGTAAAAAAAATTAAAAATAATTTTTTTTTTTTATAAGGAAAGTGAAATTTTGTATAAGATAATTTTAGAGTTTAGTGTTCAAGTATTTGGTGCATATCGAATTCAGTATTGGTTCTTGTGGCAATACTTAAAATTAGACCCAACAACCGATCTATTTAATAAAGGAATCGGAACCAAATCAACCGGTTCAAAGAAAAAATTCCCACCTCTAATATTAATTCATGATTGGCAGTTGAGATTGTCACACATGGAAGAGAATATAGTCATAATTAGCCTCACATGCGGTTGTATTCTAAAAAGCACGTCTAGAAGATGCCTAGACACAAGGTGCATACAAAACGTTACGCCTTGGCAGTGAGTGCAAAATGTGTGACTAGACGCTCTGTATTAATTTTTTTAAAAAGCTTTTACAGGAGGTACTAGAAATGCCTAAATGAAATAAGGGAGTTCGAGGATAATGATTTTGTATCGAACGACACAGAAGATGAATTAGATGAAGAAGATGATATTGAATTGGAGTCCGATAAAAAGTTAGATAAAATTTAAGTTATGATACTATCTACATTATGTAATTATGTTTTTGAAATTTATCATTTTGTTGTTCAAAAGTATGTATGAAGTTCATATAAATATATTAAGTAGGACTTGTGTAATTGAAAGTTAAAACTATGAAAAATAGTCTAAATTTTGCATTTTGAAAACTTAAAAATTATGTAATTGACTATTTGTAGAACTTATTAAGTAAATATAATATTTTTAATTTTAGATGTTTGGTATGTATTATTTTAATTATCATATAATTTTTAGAATGATTAAAAATTTAAACTAATATTAAAAAATAAGAAAAAGTATTTTTATGCCTAAACTCGTAAAGTTTGAAACTTGACATTCATGCTTAGTAACATTTCATTCTTTTTAGAACACTGCATGTAACAGAAGAACTAATACAATGGTAAAGCTCAATGAGATGTTTGAATTTTTGTATGTATATGATAAAGTCCTTCATAAAATTATTTTATTATGATATCATGAAACTTTTAATAAATATAGGTAACAATATGAACTTTAAGTCTTTGTATCAAAACACAAAATAAGGGTCAGCTCTCCCCATCTTGGAACAAGTTCTGCCCCAAGAATGGATGAATTTAAGGGGGGAAAATGTATTTTTACGTATTAAAGTTATCAAATATATAAAAATACATAATATTTAATTCTAATAATAAACATCATAAAATAATTTTCGTCAAAGCGATTAATATTTAAAATTCTAAAGTTTAAGGCATAGATTAAATAAATTCCTAACAATCAATGTTAGAAATTATTAACTTGATTATTAGAATGACACAATCAATTAAGTCAAATTGATCTCAAAATAAAATATGTGCAAACAAGTGCACAAAATTTCAACAAACTCGCACATATTTAATGTAGTGATAGAGACAAAATCTAAATGCTATAAACGTTTCGTTCGTCTGACTATAATTCTTGCTTCAAATTGTGGACCTTCATGGATATTTGTATATCTCCGTTGCCTATTGTCTTATATGGCCCACAACCTAAGAAAATCATCGAGTTTGGAGTGTAGACAGGCTGACTCAATCTATTGCCGAAATGTATAGAGGAGACTAAGGTGAAATGCATGCAAAAATCAATCTATCCACCAAGTTGATTACATAATGAGATCATCAAATGTGTACAATCGATTACATATGCAAAATAACACGGGTTACATAAATAAAATAGCTAGGGTTGGGTTACATATAATGAGAGCACGATAAGGTCGTTCAAGATTTTCGTAAAAATTTTTTTTACCAACTTGTACACTTTGTGTGTACAAATAGTTTAATCCTTACATAATTAATACTTCTACAAAAAGTAAGTAGAAATTCCATTTGTCTCAATTGGACTTCACACACTTTACACACAAGAATGTCATATGTTTCATTCTCATTGCTTGCTTACAGGACATTATTCGTATATTCCGGCCCTCATATAAAACCCAACATGTTAAACCCAGAATCCCTTCATCCCAAGAAAACAACTCTTCTAGCATTTCACACACACACAATAAAGAACAATAGTGATGAATACGCACACTATTTGGAAACAATTACGTTCCTCCAAGTTGAAGAACTTCAACCGTAAAATTTTCTCTTCACTTAACTCATGCATTCATGTTTGTTGTCACATGTTCCGTGTAAACCTGAACCCAAACATGAATTCTGGGTTTTATATGATGGAATAAATAAATAAATTGAAAGATTGACTTAATCATAAATTTTGAGTGGAACCCATTTATTTATTTTGGAAGATCAAGATTGATTTGTGTTCTCCTCCATGAGAACATCGAAATCATATATTTACTTGCCAAAAATGATGTATGGGTGAATGAAAAATTGGAGCTCAAAGTGATGTATTGGAAGAGGTTCTTTGTTAAAGAGAAACTAGTTTAAAGTTAACTCACATAGGAAATAAATAAAGGCAATAACCACTTTAAATATAATTTCACTTTAGAAATGTATAATTATATATAACATAGAGGCTCTCCCCACATGCGTACGTAGGGATGTTCAAATTACGGATCGAAATAGGTTTTGGACTTTGAACTTGTGTGCGGTTCCAAAAAAAAAAAAAACAAATAGCCGCTCGAATTAAATATCAAACACCTACAGTGAGGGGATAATCTTTTTTAAGGAAACTCTATTCACACATGCCTCGATTTTAAAGATCATTCGCTCTTTTGTTATTTCATGTAATTTTAGATTACTTGTTCTATTTTTTTAATGTAATTAATAAAATTATTTAATCTGCAATATTTTGGCTAACATTATATTCGTGTTCTACGTCATGTGGTCATGTATATGGAATATACCTTAACGAGAACATTGATTTGATCTTAACAGTTATTTGGCCGCCTTTCCCTGTACAATTTACTACTGCAGATTGAAAATCTTTCAATTGGAATTTAAATCAAAGGTGGCCAGAAGAAAATTGCTTGCTCCTTTAGTCAAAGAAAGTGGCTTTAACAACCAATATTTGTCCCACTTTAAGTCATTTTTGTTGACTCCTCTATCCTTTCTACACTTGCCGTTTTCATGCTACTTAGTTTCTGCTAGGCCGATGGAGGATCGTCACCATGTAAACTTGCCAGTACTGATTTACTTAGTTAACATATCTGCTAGGTTGTCCACAGTATAAATTAATAGTATATCCACACTTCCTTCTTCGACCTTTTCTTGAACAGAGTGATACTGTACTCGAATATGCTTTGTCTATGCTGGATTATTGGTCGATGCAAAGCGCTTTGACTATAATAAAATAGAGTAATCTTCGCTTGTTTGTGTCCGAACTCCTCCAACAATATTTGCAACCAAATTGCCTATTTTCTAGCTTGTGTAGCTATCGCATATTCTTCCTCTATCATAGAAGTAGCCATGATAGACTGCAGTTTCAAAACCTATCTTACAGCTCTTCCAGCAAGAGTAAACATATGACCTGTGGTGGATTTACTTTTGTTAAGATCACCTGTATAATTTGAATCAACAAAGCCTCTAACAACAAAATATGATCCTCCATAACATAATGTAGAATTTGAGGTACTCTTGACATACCTCAAGATCCTCTTTATTGTACTCCAATGCTCTTTACTAGGATTTTTCATGTATCTACTAACCACTCCCACTACTTATGCAATATCTAGTCTTGTACAGATCATAACAAATATTAAGCTATCCACTGCTGATCCATCCGGTACTCGAGACATCTCCATCCCCTCTGCTGTGTCGCTAGGACTCATACGTGATGATAACTTGAAATTAATCGGAAGAGGGTTAGAAATTGACTTAAAATCTTGCATATTGAAGTGATGCACGATTTTCTTCAAGTAGTTCTTTTGACTAAGTCGAATTTTATTATTACTTTTGTCTCGATAAGTTTTCATCTTAGAATCTTGTTTGCTGGTCTCAAGTCCTTCATTTCAAACTCCGTAACAAGCTATGCCTTCAAGTCTTTAATACGATCTTTGTTGGGGCTTGCTACCAACATGTCGTCAACATACAATAATAGAATAATGAAATCACTATCTCCAAATCTAATGTAGTAAGCACATGGATCTGGATTGAGTCTGTTGTATCCAAAGCTCATGACGTAGGAATCAAATCTCTTATACTAACATCTTGGCGCCTGTTTAAGATCGTATAGAGATTTGTTCAACATGCAAACCAAGTTCTCGTTTCCTTTTTCTTCAAAATCTTCTGGTTGGAGCATATAAATCTCTTCTTCAAGTTTTCCATAAAAAAATGCAGCTTTCATAACTAACTGCTCCAGGTGTAAGTCTAATGTAGCACATATCACCTGAACTACTCGAACTTCGTGAGTCGAACCACATGAGAAAATATTTCGTTAAAGTCAATGCCTTCTTTCTTAGCATATCCCTTCACCACTAGTCTCCCACGATATCGCTTCACTTGGTCATTGTCACCTCGTTTGATCTTGTTGATCTATTTATTCCCAATGACCTTCTTTCCTCGTAGTAGTGGAACAAGATCCCATGTCTTGTTCTTATGAAGAGCTTCAATTTCTTCTCGCATTGTTTCCATCAAAACTTCTTGTCTATTTATAGCCTCATGGAAAGTTGATGGCTCTCCATCTTCTGCAGTAAGTAGTATGTAACATTGCCCTCCATATTGTGCTCTGAGTGCCAAGCTGGTTCTCTTCTCTCCTGTGTTGATCGTCGAACTTCTTGAGCACTAGACTCAGATTGTTTTTATTCTTCATACTCTAGTTCTGCTTTAGAAGAATCTATAACTTCTTGTTCGTTTCCAACTTTGACTGTAGTAGCCACTGATTTCTCTTTTGAAGTGCTATCATTTTCTTTTTCTTGCACCTTTCCTTCTGCAAATATTACATCTCTACTGATCATCACCTTGTGAGCAGTAGGATCCCACAAACAGTACCCTTTAAATCCATATGCATATCCTAAGAAAATAATTTTTTTGGATTTTAGAGCCAACTTTGATATTTCTTAGGTATTATACATTATGTACATAGGATTTCCAAATACATGTAAGCGAGAATAATCGGTTAGCTTACTAGTCCGCATTTTCATAGGCGTCTTTAGATCAATTGCGATTGATGGTGACTAATTGATCACAAAAAGACAATTTTGACTGCTTCGGCCCAGAATGACTTGGCTAGCCCCGCAGTTCTCAACATTGCTCTTGTTCTTTCTAGAATGTTATGTTCACCCGCTCCGACACTTCATTTTGTTGTAGAGTGTATGTTGTCATGAACTGTCTCTTAATACCTTTTTGTTGACAAAAGTTATCAAATTCATCACTAGTATATTACCCTCTATTGTCAGTCCTCAGACATTTGATCTTCTTCTTAGATTCAAGCTCTACACGCGCTTTGAATATTTTGAAAACTGGAAATACGTCTGCCTTCCTCTTTATTGACATTTCCTA
>CAIGRP010096189.1:0-25482 GCA_903798385.1 Fraxinus cuspidata | reverse complement strand
TTTTCTTATCATGTTTTTCAACTCTAATCTCCATCTCCTTACTTCTTAGGGAGTCAAAGTGTCTCCACCATGCTTAATAGCATTTTTCACTTCCTTATAAGTATTAGTTATAGCATTTAGCAGAATAATAGTCTTATAAGTTTTAGACACATTCTCCACAGTTAACAATATCTTGAACAAGTTTGTTAAACACGTCTAAATTGTCATCAATCCATTTGGAAACTGAAGAAATACTCAAGTAAGTAAAGCTTGTTTGAGGTATATTTGAACAAATATAAGTCTTCCACTTTTTTTTCAAAGTTCTTTAGTGGTTTTCAGTTTACCCACTTTTCTCAAAGCTGCGTCGCCAAGTGTAAAATGATTGAGGTATAGGCAAGCTCATTGGCTTCCTCTTTTTGTTTATTTGAAAAGTTAGCGGGAAAGTTTCGATCAATGACTTCTGAAACCTTTTGTTGAACTAAAATACCTCATTTTTTGTTGCCAAATAGAAAAATCACATTTTCCGTTAAAATTTCTCAAATCAAAATTGTGCGTTGTCATTTTTAATCAATCAAAAAATACAAGATCACAATTAAGCCACATAAAGTAGACCTAGGTTTGCAAGTATACACCGCTTTAAATTCCTAAGGTTTCGTAAGATTCACGATCTTAGATCAAGGGAATTTTCAAACGGGTAAGGTCTTAGTATTCTAACGACTTAACAGTGCAACAAAAAGATATGTTAATTAAAACAGTTTCACTTACGATATATCACAAAAGATAATACGCTACAAATTTTTCGAATAAACAATTTCAAACATGTAGTAACGTAGAACAAGTAACTTCTAATTTCTAGCATAAGCAATGGTTATCCCACACGGTAACTCCAATCATATTGTCACCCCCACACGATGATGCACTAGTGCTGAAATTTAAACGGGATTAGCCAATTTATCGGAGCAGACCTATCCAAGTCCGTAAATTTCGAGAGATGAGAATTTACCGCTTTAGGGCCACAATTTATGACCTAAAGTAATTCAGTAAATGTATTGCAGTCGCGACAGTCAACCCACCAAGGGCAAAATCGTTCAACTTTTTCTACGCAACCTGAAACACAAAAATAGTAATATCACTACGTTCAGAAATTTAAAATAAACAAACTGCCTGAAAAAAGCTCGTCGGAATCAGCCTCCACACGCCGTCGCCGACAGAGTCCACCACTCGAACCGCTACCGGCTACGCCTCAGTCTGCAGAGCTCAATTATGGGTTCAGTTTTTTCGGCCAGTCACTAGTTTGGCCGGAAAATCAACTTACAGGTTCGGGTTCCTTTGGAAATCGGGAGACAAGCTCTCCTTCTTCGTCGATTTTCACCAATTTCGCACCAATATCTAGATCTGATACCAGATGTTGTTAATTGATGCTCCAGTCCACCAAGAAACCGAGCTCAGTTTGCAATCAATCCCCGCAATTAACAAAACCAAATCACAAACTCAATTTCCCCCAAACGGTTGCTCTACAGATTCTACCCACAAATGACTAAATGTGAAGGATGTATAGCCTCAAAGGATCAACCACTAGGGTTAAGGAAGAAAAAGAAGAACATCACCAACAGCACAAAGCCAACGCACGAAGCAAACGAAGGAATCTGTTTTCTCTCATCTAAGAAAAACGGTTGCAATCTATTTTCACACATAACCAACAGTAATGGACACGAGATATATAAGAGATTGATATAGGCTTTTAGGGTTAGGCCCAATAGAAATAATAGGGTCCAATATGAAATAATAAGTGGGCTGTCAACAAATAAAAGTCATCCAAGTTCGGGTTAGGCCGTAAACAGCACTAATCAAGTTAGACTGCTTCAAATGGCCCACCAAATGGATTATGTGATTGGTTTACCAAATTGTAGTGTCGATTTACCTTCAGTCATTTGATCGATGCCAACTGAAATAATCAATACTAACATCGTTGTCCAGAGAGGTCGTTTGACAACAAATTGCCTAACAATACTTAAAGAATAAAACCGGCAAAATGACTTGATTTCATTGCTTTCTTTAACCGTCGGCCTAAACAAGGACATTGTGCTTAAGAATCAAGGCAAATACAACAGCCAAAAATACGTAATAGAAATCTAGGATAAAAAGAAAAATCCGTGAAGTTATATTTTTCTCTACATCATGAAAATATCTGATAGTACAAAATTGAAAGAATAAACATGGATACTGCACTTGTACCCTAATGACAATATTTACAAAGTAATGGAGCCTTTTCCGCTGGTACGACATATGGTACATCTGAATTTATACATTTGTACAGACCTTGTGTTCATCTAGTAGGCATATACTCTTGCATAGAACCAGCCCCCAAAATCAGTTACAACGGGAAGAGTTCTAAGTCTAGAAACAAAGGGAAATACATAATCTTTATCTGTGATCCAGATTTCGATCATTTGATGGATTTGTTCGTGCTGATGAATTCAATGGATTTGTCCGTGCCAATGAACGAGCAGTAAATCCCACAGTTATGGGTCTTATAGATCTCTGCCTCACCACATAGCAGTATTCAGGGTCATCTGCCCGACCCTCATATCTTATCCACTGTATCATCCCGTGGTACATTGGGAAAAATCTCATCTGAATTGCGTTGAATACAAAATACGGTATCAGGGTCGAGATAACCACAAAGAGTGTGACTATATAGAAAAAAGGTGTCGGGGCAAGAGATTCAACGTAGACTTTGTATGCAGTCGTGGAAATGCTTGGAGGCATAGCCCCGTAGGCTAAGAGGAAAAGATACCAAAGAGCAATTCCACCCCAGATAACGATATGCTGGATTAAGGTGAAGTAACTGATGGCGAGCGCCATCTGGCAGTTTACAACCCAGACAACACAGGTGTACATGGTAGCCCCGAAAATTTGGAACTCAGCAATTCTTCCATCCTTATTGAAGGCCTGCGGATTTAGTGCTCTTTTGCAGAAGAAAAAGATGATTATGGCACTACAAAGCCCATTAATCATCCATCCAATTATACGGCGCCAGCTGAACAGAACATTTTGCACACCTTCTTGGTACAACAAGGGAAACTGTCATATGAAAACGAACAAAGAATGAGGAAGAGGAAAGCATTCTTTTAAGTTTGGGGGGCACATCAACACTAACAAATTCAGCCAGTTATTTAGAATTTTTATTAGATGAAACTCCTGAAATAAGCAACAGGCCGGAGAAAACATCACATCTTGTTTTGAACTTGTTCCGGATTGCCAACTTACTGACTAATAGAATAGAATACCTTTAGACAAAATCTGGCAGAGACATCCTGGTCAAAAACCCCCATAGCAATTACAGGTAGTGATGTGAAGAACACGTTGTAAAGGGACAAAAACCAGTCATTGTAACCAGGTTGCCCCGAGAATGATGAATATGCCTCGTACAGAAAAACTGTGAAACCAAATGCGACATTCTTGTAGAAGAAGTAACAAATCTGCACAAAAAGGTATACAGAATCAATATACGCGCTATGATGGCCATTGTAATTGGACGAACTTTTAAATCATAAACATTTTATTGGTGTTTGCTGTGAAAGATGAAGCAATCCAAGTTTCAAATAATTCTTGTAATTTTAAGATTGTTATTTAATTCAATGAGGATAAAACATTTTTTTAAACGGGACCTAAATGTCTGATAAAATCAATGACGAAGTCATTTACCATTGAAGATATCCTTCTATAACACCAATGTCCATGAACCAAAAGTAAGCGCTCCAAAAATCTGAACTGAGCAATTGCAATATCGCTCGACATAACTGCCTGATACGTGCACAGGTACAATAAAAAAGTGAGGCAAACCATAGTAAATAGAATAAGTTTTCTAATTAATGAACAGTACGTAGGTAGCTTTTTACCTGCATTCCCTCAACACCACTTATTCCAATTCCAATGTCTGCTTCCTGAAGCATTCCTACATCATTCGCTCCATCACCAATTGCCAAAGTTGTCTTCTGAGTTCCTTCTTTAACTAGTCTTGTTACCTGTAGGATTGAAAAGAATTTAATTGAATAGAAATTTCAAAATATGAAAAAGAGATTTTAATATAGAAAGTTATACATATGATACAAGTCCAAAGTCCAACACACAGACTCAACGGGAGTTAAATGGATATAAACTCACCAATGCCTTTTGTTTTGGTGATGAACGGCAGCATATTACAGATGCACAGCCAATGGCCAGTTCAAGAAATAAATTTTTGATGTCTTCTTCTAATGCATATGCAAGAGATTTCCCATCAATGATCAAGGCAAATGCCTCAGAGCTTCCTGTAGAAACCTCAGCCTTCCCTTCAGTAATCTGTTGGAGAACGCTTTTCTTCAAAGCCTAATGAAGAACGAAAATACAGAATCTTTCAACTCAAATTATTCAACAATCATGGATGATGGAAAGAATTACAGTTGCGCAATCAGAGAATTATACAAGCAGTCGGTCATATATCATAACAAGGTTCTAAGTAGATAGGCAGTTCTCACTTTTGTCATTAAAATTGAAATTTTAAATCATGGGACATGGATTTACCTTGGCAATTGAATCCTTTTCTCCTGTTTTCTCCAGTGCAGTGATCTCTGGCGTCTCTAAGTTTATGATAATCTGTTCCATTCCTTGTCTGAGTAAGCTACAGGCATAGCTGCAGAAATGATTTTTACTGTCAGGAATATCTGGAAAACCAATGTAGCCTCAAATTAGCTGATATTAGAAATTGTACAAAGAGCGTACCCAATGTTAATAGCGGTTTCCATCTTATCTCCAGTCAAAACCCATATTTTAATTCCTGCCTGTGCAAGCTTGTCAATGCATTCAGGAACCTGCCAGGAACAACATTAGACAAACAAAATCAGTGTCTGTCTTGCAATTTAACAAGAATGGTGTGTGATTCTTCTGCACGAAAATCATAAAGCAAAAACCCACCCCCTGTTGGAGTTTGTCCTCAACAGCTGTCGCACCAAGAAGAATCAAATCTTTTTCCACTTCTTCTGTCGTTTCATCAATCAACACCTCACGATCTGCACTAACTGAGTTTTTGGCCTCTGAAAATTTTTGATTGAATACCTCGTATTCTTCTTCACTAAGTTCCCGATAAGCAAGTATCAAGGTCCTCAAGCCTGCATCAGCATACTGAAGTATATGTTCTCTGGTTTCCACTTCATATTCCCTTCCATTCTTTGAAAGTCTCTCAAACATGACACTACAATAAGGCAAAAAATAGAGTAGTGTAGGAAGAGGGTTAAAGGCAGAACAAAAATAAATGCTTAGGAATCAACTGAAATCTGAGATAATGAACTGATAAAAGATGTGAATTGTAATTCAGTAAGTTGCACACAAACCAACCTGTCAGCACCTTTGCTGAGCAATAAAAGCTTTCCATCCTCATCTCTTACTATCACAGACATTCGCTTTCTTGTACTGTTGAACTCTAAAACATTTAACAGTTTGTACGTCCTGCATCAGCAGAAATTACTTTTACTATATGGTCCAATGTTGCTAGATCAATATATGTCTAAATAATATATACCGTGAACCCAAATGTGAGACTGAGAGTCCTCCTATCATTGAAGCGTGTGTTACACAAAGTATATGTTATGCTTATTCTAAAGGAGATTTTTTTCAATCAATTGCAAGCTTGTGATAAGGAAGCTGAAGATACTGTTGGTGGGTATTATAAATGATGACACCAGCTCAAGAAAATTATACTCTAGCTTATGTAAATTTCCAGATGATTGGTTATTCATAGGTATTGTAAAAAGGTGCAAGGAAGAGAGTTTTTCACGTATGCAAGAAGCAACATCTGTGTAAAGATGCTTATCCAAGTAACAGAAATTACAGAAAATAAAATGCACAGACGTCCAAGATGCTGACCTTTCAACTCTTTTGCCTGACACAGGATCTAATTCATTCACTGAAACACTTGTTTGAGTTCTTTTGAAGAATTCAAAGCCAACTTCTCTTGCTGCAATAACAAAAGCAGCCTCATCAGGTGACTCAGCTTCATATAAGACTTTATTCGTGTCTTCATCCACATCAGGTATGGCTGTATGACAGATTGCCAGTAAGCGAAAGAACTTCTGAATGACGTCTGAACGGGGCTCATTTACCCAGTTCCCATTCATGATCCTTTCATCATCAAAATTGAAACCTTTGATGGATGACTTTTTATTTTTATCTTCTGGATCCTCAACATATTCTTCTCCATTTACCAACAGTGGAGACCCTGTTCTTTTAGCCATAGCCTTTTCAACTTCTGTGAAACCATATCCATAAGGAATGCCAGCCACAGAGCACTTAATAAACTCCATGGAGTTGCAAGTCAATGTGCCCGTCTTGTCAGAAAGAACCGTATCGACTTGGCCAAGTTCCTCATTCAAATTCGAGGTGCGGGCATGTGCTGGTTTGTCAGTTTCCTCATAGTACATATGAATATCTTGATTGATGAAGATGCTCTGAAGAACTTTAACAATTTCTATTGACACATACAAAGATATTGGAATCAAGTAGCTGTATAGCAACAAGGCTGTCAGAAAGTGATATATTGCTGCAATTGGGGCTCGATCTGGATCAAAGAATATATCAGCCCTTTCCGGTCTAAGATACCACCTTTTATGTCCACCTTCTAAGTCATCTTTGGTTACAATACCAAAGTAAACTGATCCAACGAAAGCCATCACGAATAGAACACCAAATAAGAAGTAGATAATCCTATCCATTTTCTTCTCAATTTTGCTTCTCTTGGACGGAGGATCTGTAGAATTCTGAATAACCTTCGTGTCATGACCTGTGAAGATAACAACTCCATATATGTAGTCCGTGTTCCGCAGTTTAGAGTCTCGAAGTAGCAGTTGTTGAGGAGAAAGAGAATGTTGCTGTTCTTCAAGTTCCATACTTCCAACAAAACTGTACAAATTAGCATTAGGATCTTCACATTTAATAATAGCCTGAAAATCTTTAAGACCCTCATCTTCGTTTAAGGATGAAGTTACTTCTAGTGCTTGTTTGAGTTTCAAATTTGTTTCCCCATCAAGGTTCATCGTCTCAACATAGCAGACAGCATCTTCGTAACTAGATGAAAGCAAAACTAAATCTGCCGGAAAAAATTCATTTTTCTCCACCTTAACAATGTTACCGACTCTTAGATTTTTCCATTCAGTATGTTCGAAAACTCCACCACCCTGATGCACCTTGGCCTTTCTATTATTCACCTCAATATCCTGAAATATTCCGTAGGCATCATTATCAAACTAAAAGTAACAATTGGCTGAAAGAGCATATACACTAGCAGTTTTGTTAGTAAATAAAATTTTATAATATGCATCTCACAATAGGCGAGATGATATGGCAGATTTAAACTATTGAAATTGGATACAACACTAAAGACCCCAAATCCTTTCAAAACTGAAATACTTTTTGGAAGAATAAAAAAATTGAAGACATAGTGACATCATAAGAACAAATAAATTCCTTAAGTTGCTGCTGAGAAGATAGAGTTAAACAAGTTCTCAAGACCCTTTCTTTGAATCGAATAACTGTCGAAAAGAAAAACCTTCACAAGCCATCTAATCATTTGATTTTTCTGAATAATCCCAACACTCTAAAAATGTTCAACAAGTCCCAAATTACTTCCACAAATTACAAAATCAAAAAGAATAAACTAAAAAATCAAAAGAGCTCTAACATGGGCTGTAAACGGTAACTCGGTAATTATAACAAAAACAAAGAGATAACAAGATCAGCATCAAAATACCTGTTGATTGCGCCGCCAGTCTTCTATGCCTTCTTTCACCATAGTAGCCCCAATAACAACAATTAGAGGAATAATGGCACTTACAGCAGAATAAGGTGCAAGTGATGTGAAGGATAAGATGCCAGTTACAAGGAAGTAAAAATTAGCCACTCTCCTAAACTGCTCAAACAGAGATTTGGGCAGGAAAGTTGCAGCAGTATACTTAGTTGTCCTAACATAATTATTTGCATAATACCTAAGACTTGACTCCACTCGATCTGTTTCATTAACATACACTACTCTTGAGAAACCAGGTCCACCAATTCTTGTATGATCATCTTTTGATGTTCCTTTCCCACGTTTGAATGAGTAGATCTTGCTGATATGCAGTCCCTTTTTTCTACAAGTTTTCATATCTCTTCAAACTTGCAACAATAAGGGCAAAAATCTTGGCCTTTTTTATTACAATACTTCTTCAAGAACCCAAAAATTCCACAAAAACTAAAATTTCTATCCACAAACCAAACATAAACCAATAATTTACAGGGAACAGAAGAAACCCAGTTGTCAAAAGAAGAGGAAGAATCTCAAAGAATAGAAGAATGACTATAAGGGTAGGTGAAAATGAAAGGTTTAAACAAAAGAAGAAAGTTACACACAACCCAGCTGGTTTAATACAACCCAGTGCCTCAAGAAACACAGTGGCCCAGGGACAAAAGACTGGTAAACACCTAAAAATTTAGCTGAAGAACAAATAATAGTAAATTATAATTCTATAAATTGGAGAATATGGGTACATAAATACATAAATAAGATGTGGAGAAAGAGGACGGGAAATGTGTGAAGAATTATTCAAATATTTGGTTTTTCACGTGGAACAAAAGCCTTGAACATTGACTTGGATCTCTCTCTCTCTCTCTCTCTCAATGTTTGACTTTCGTAATAATTGGATTTGCTGTTTTGTACAGGATCGTTGGTTCAAAGAAACTTTCAGAACCAACTACTATTCATAAAATAAACCGCCAACCCCCTTCAATAATTTTCAATTTTAATTTCTAATACATATCTAACAATAATAATGAAAATTTCAGGGGTCGTGGGTGGGTGTGGGGTTGGACAAAACAGTCCAAGAAAAAGAAGAAAAAAAAGCGTTTTTTGAAGCTTCAATCAATTCACACTCAAGTCCGCGGGAAATGTTTTCTCCTAGAAAATGTTTCTGGGTCTTTTCTTATTTTCTCTAAGCAATTAAGCTTCGAGAGAGTCTGAACACTGATTTTTATTTCCTTGTTTTTTTCTCTATATATATATATAATGAGTAATGCTATTAATAATCACTTACATTAAATACCAATCTAGGTGGTGACACATGCTATATCAACTTAAATGAATCTCATCATAACGCATTAAATTTAACTTATTATTGAATGTCATCTACATGCCACATGGACTTGTATTCCAGCATCAATAATGTTAGATAGCATTATTTTTTTATAGTCCATATTTTAATTTTAAGTTAAAGTCGACAACTAATTTTAGTCAAACATTTTATGAAAAAAGCAACTTTTAAATCACATTTCATTAACTTTTTATCAAAATTTATTTGATTTTATTTCCCTCCAAACAGAGCTATAATAATATGTTTATAACTAGTAAAACGACTATATTTTACATATTTGGTACACAAATTTTACTCAATTATCCATCATTTATTTATATTGTTTATAATTTAGAGCTCGTTTGGTGCACATTAAAATGAGAGAATGCATTTTTTTGAAGTGATGTGATGGGAAATATGCGGTCAAAAAAGAAGGAAAATTTATTGATGTGATGGAAAATATTATCTTATTGAAAATGTGTGGTAGAAAATAAGTAAAAGAATGAGAATGAAAAAAAATAATGTAGCTCAAACAAAGACTTAACCGTTATAAATCACTCCATACTTGTAGTCTTGCGTCTAACAAATATGTATGGTCTTCCATGTCCATGTTGCTAGAAAGTTTTTACAAACCTTCTTTAGAATGTCCACGAAGAGTTAAAAATAAACGTTGAATAGTAAGAAATCATTGTCTAGTACTTTGTTTCGAAATAAATGTGGATGTTCGAACTAAGGATGTGTTTGAGCCACATTATTTTGGAAGAATGTATTTTGAAATAGTAGATCGATGGAGAATGTGTGGTTGAAAAATAAGGAAAAGTTATTGATGTGATGAAAAATATTATTTTATTGAAGAATGTGTTTTGGGTCACATTATTTTGAAAAAATGTATTCTGTAATAGTAGATTGATGGAGAATTTGTGGTTGAAAAGGAAAGAAAAGTTGTTGACGTGATGAAAAATATTATTTTATTGAAGAATGTGTGGTTGAAAATTAGTAGAATAATGAGAATGAAAAAAATAATGTGGCACAAACAGATACTAAAAGAGAAATTATAGAATATTAAAATCCAGTTTCATGGTTATTTTTTTGAAAAAAATGAGTTTTGAATAGCTATTTTATGTGGTTAAAAGATAGGAAATGATTTTGAATTTACGTGCAAAATATTTTATTGCATCAATATGTGGTCGAAAATTAAATAGTTTTGAATTAAAAGGAAACAAAATGGAGCTAAACTTGTGTCATGTTTTCTTTTTCTTATTTATCAAACTTGTTGCACAAGAAAGATTCATTATGCAAAAGCGAAATTGTATTGCCATTGGGTCAGGCTGCGTGACTGCATACTTTGGTAAAGTGGATATTTAGATAAATTATTTACTACATTTTGGGGGAGGCTTCTAGAAACATCAAAATATTCACGTTCTCCGACTTTCCTCTCGACTTTCCATCCACGTGATGCTATCCGATATTATCATATTAAATTCAACTAATAGTATTTAATAATAAGAAAAATTAAGTTATCTAAATATATTTAGACTAATAAGTCACTTGAAATAATTTTACTATTTTCAAAATTAGCCCGACGTGCTTTTGCGTTCTTACGAATTCTTATTTAGGTTCCCCAGGATGAAATCTTTTACTCGCCCTCAAAATATAATCAAGTATAAATTTTGGCGATCTAGATATATATATACGTATACTTATTTAACTTAATAATAATAGCAACGGAATACAAGAATAACCAATGAGTAAAAATGTCTAGAGGTCTTTAATCCTAATAAAAGATATTCATTAAAATTGACATTTATGCCTGCAGGTGTTAGAATTAAATGCTACTTTTATGTACAAAATTATACTCTATTAATTTAGGCCATAAAGTTGAACTCATACTACAGTTAATTAAAAAAAAACAAGTTTAAAAATTAATTATGATAATTAATAAGCAATTTAAACTTGACTATATTGATAATCAGTTGACTAAAATAAAAAAAAACTAAGCCTGCTAGTCTCGATTTTTAATCCTAACCACGGTTTAACTTTCATTCTTGTCATAAATTCATTATTAATGAAAAAATTAATAATTATGGAGAATATTTGAGTAGCTTCATTTAGAATAACATCTAGGTACATTATATTTAATTATTTATACTTGAAATAATTATTATAGAAATATTTGAAACTCTAAAAAGAGATAAATACAGCTTAATCTTGTAAAAATTTATTGCTTTAAGATAGTATTCATCTTTTAATTTCAGAATAATCCCAATAAGATTGTCGCATGAAAATTGACTTCATGCCTCGCCAAGTTAACTATCATTAATGAACTTAATTACTACCACGGAGAGAATGAAATAAAAATTATCAATGAACAATCTATTGATGTAGGATTTGTTCTACTCGGACAATCACATTTGCCACATAATTATGTGACATATTGACCATAGCACCTCGAGTGACCACAATTACTTAGAGACCACTGCCGATAGAGTTTCGACAATGAAATAAATTGTTATGATAGTAGAGAATAATAATGACCATTAATGTGTATCACGAGTTATTACATGTTTTAAATAGAAATATACAATATTAAATAAAATATAAATTAATGTTTTTACTATTCGATTATGTTCAATATTGTGCAGTCTCACATCTCCAAATTAGTACCACAACAATTAATAACCTCCGGCATTTAAGAAATTTCATTAAAAAGATCATGTTCTATTTCGCATAATTTAATATTTTTTCTATCTAATAATTAATACAAAATATAAAAAATAATATTTGGTTGAATCACGTTCCTTAGAGAAATCTATATAGAGTATCATATATTTTTTTCTATTGTCCTGATGTTGAATTGTATACCTCAAAATACCTTACGAGCTGTAACAGGGTGCAGTTTGAAATGTCAAAAAGAGAAATACATGAGGAATGACAATCAGAAGCACGACTAGGATTATTATAGCTCAAGATAATCAAACAATCGGTACGAGTAATATAAGCATGGGACCTTTTGATAGTACCAATGAGGACATCTAATTTATCTTTGTTGGAGCATCTCCAACACGTTCTTTAAATTGAAATACTCTTTATTTTAAAAAGTCAAATATTTAAGAGACTCTTTATTTTAACTTTTAAAAATAAAGACTGGGTTTGACTCTTTACATTTTGAGAGCCAAATCACTCTCTATTTATACCAAGTCCTATAAAAAAAAAAAAAAAGGGTTTAGGTTGCATTTAATTTTTTCGAGAATGCATACCAAGTTCATGGATAACTTACAAACAACATAAGATCAAATTAGCATGAGACTTTTAAACTACCTAAAAGTATGCACTGTCATTAACAAATATATGTGAAATAATTTTTTTATGTAAATGTTCTATAAATTAATAATTTATGGTGTTTAATTGATATTTTTTCATAAAAAATATTTTTCAATTTTTGGTTACGTGGTCATATTTTTTTCAAAAACAAAAAAAATATATATATATATTTTCTTTCGAAAGTGGTGACTTTTATTTTTCAGATAATTCACTTTTTCTTTCTTTCGTTTATCTATTCCCTTATGATCTACCCACCAATAAAAAATTGCTAAATATAATATTTTTTAAGTTAAAAACTAAATAATTAAATACATTTAATTAATAATTTCCTTACAAATAACTTGATTAAAATTTATTTTCTTTCTATACAAATTTCATGTTCACAATCAAATTAATAATTTTTACTAAGCAATAATCACAGTGTAATAGATCGTATTTATTTAAAGAAACCAGATGAAAATAAGATATCTAATAATTAACATTATCACAATAACTTTAACATATAGATTTAGGCAGGCACAGAGTGAACAGCGTTAATCGATAGGCGCCTAATCAAAGAAAGTTGACCAATACAGTCAATTATCACAAATTGACATGGCCGTCACAAGAGAATGGGACAAGTGTCCCTACAGGTACATGCCTTCTTAGTAATTACAATGAGTGAAGAAGAATAATGTATTTTAGAATAATAATTTATTTTTAAGATATGTGATTAATAAAAATGTAAAAGTTTTGAATTTACGTGTATTATTATTTTATTGAAAAATATGCGGTTAAAATGAGGAAAGAAAAAAATGTATTAAATTATAATGAAAACCGAACATGGAATTTTTTTGTAGGATATGTTTTATGACGTGACTGAATCGAGGAGTTATTTTTCTCAATAATGAGATAATTAAAAATGTAAAGCAATTAAACTTTTTACATAGGTATTGATTTCCTATTATTCATCTTAATAAAATTTATTCTTATAATAGAACATTAAGCTCAGTTTGACGTCCTTTACTTTAATTTATTTATTTTCTCATACTTATTTTTAATCACACAATAAAATATTCAACACGTAACTCAAAATTTTTCTCTATTTTTTAATCACACATTCTTAAAAAAAATACCATTCAAAACAATGTTTTTTGTTTTTTAATTTTAAGGGGGTCAAACGGGGGCTAAAACTCAATACGCTCAAAATATCAACAAGTATTTCGAATCATTAAAAGCTCAATAAGAAATTGATTGCCTTGTATTCATGGTAGTGGAAAAACTTAGAATGGAATTAAGATTTCTTGATATATTTTATGTTAACTAGGTTGGTTGTCGCTATGGGTCGAGATCGGATAATATATCTACACATTTATTTTCACTGATTATCTGGCAGAATGGAGGCACCTCCTTGTTCGTTTGAATGAGGCTGGCCGGTCATTTATGCACATGTTCGTGGATTATATCCACATAATTGGACCAACGCACCAAAGTATTTTTTATTTTTTATAAGGCTAACCTCTCAAATTCTTGCACGTTACGGTTTAATTAGAGTATAGTTCTAATTTAACTTTATACTCCTGATTAGGGATCCCGTGGAGTAGACGGAGATTGAGTTTGTTGAATTAAGCAGACATTACATTAGGCTCCTTTAAGAATAAAAAATAATATTTAAAGATTATCTATTATATATGGGTTAAATAGGTAATAATTGAATTTTTAAATAAGAAGACTATTTTGACCCCAAAAAAGAAAAAAAGCTTAAAACTTGTCATTTTTCATGTTGGCCTTCAAATTATTATTGATTCTATTATACTAGGTAGCTACGTCATCATCCTAGTTTCGAGTTGGTGCCAACTCGTATGAGCTTTTTACAATTAAAAGAGTTAAAATAATTAAAGTTCAAGAGCCTCAAAATAAGGTTTTGGGACCAGTCAAGTGGAACAATTTCTTACTCTTTGAGATCGGTTGAATAGTCCTCTATCCAAATTGAGGTTTAGCCGCAGGTTCAGGAAGTGGACTCCCAATATGAGGCGATAGGACGCTAAAGTAATACTTTTTTCACTAAAAACAACTAAATCGACAGAAATTACTACATTTACAAATAATTAAAATCGTAGGTGGTGTACAATGTGTACCTATCCAATCAACATAGGTAAGACAACTTAGATTTGAATGCTAGACGATAGGTAGTGATTACCCGTCATACCAAAAAAAAGGGGGGACAACGAGAGATGCCAAGTAAAGCACTCGAGAATATAGTCCCCATGTCACAGTTGAACGAAGTGGCTAGGATAATGTCGGCTCATCCCTTGCCCCATAGATGGGGGGTGCATAGGCATTAAAAAGCTGTGCAACCTCTACATAATAGCAACAAATATCATCTTGGACCTACACCGACCTCATTTATTTTGACATCGGGACAATCTAAAACTACTACACCTTCCATCCTTACTCGTGGTTGTCTAGATTTGGCATTTTTTTAGGGCAATTAGCTTGAAAAAAAAAAAAATATCAAGAAGTTTGTAGTAAACAAATTCCACATTTTATATTATTTATTCTCTCAAAGCATTTTTTGAATAACAACAAGTTACTCGTCGATCAAAGAAAGTTTTATCAACAATTATATACTTAAAAAGCAAATGACAAAACCAATGTGGTACAATTACATGAAATCAACAACCATAATCTAAAGTAGATTGACAAATACCATAAAATAAAAATGAGTCAATCTCTAATTATATTTGGCGTAAATCATGTTCTTATTTTAGCCATTGTAAGATATAAGTCAAAATCAAGAGACCTCATATTAATTTTGAATTTCTACACCCACCCACTACACACATCGATTTTGAAAGCTTTCAATTAATAGTCTATAAATTCGGTTTTCTCCTTCAATATTCACACACTAATTGGTGTTATGCCAAACCAATACTGTAGAAAATAATGTGAATATTTCTTTTCCCAAATTTCCTATAGAAGATTCTCTAATCTATCTTTGCTTCTAAATTACATCAACTCAAAGACTAAAATATTATTACACATTTCATATAAAATAGCAATCTTTGTTATATGGAAAGGAAGATTATACCATACCTTACTTAAAAAAGGAGTCAAACTCTTATTTGTTATATTAGCAAGTCCAATTTAATATTGCTTAATGCACGTAATAATTAATTTTCGAATTATTTAGAATTCAACATAATGACAACAAATTAGGCTTTATTTCTGATCGACTATATTAGTCGTTGTAAACAAACCACAAACATTCATATCACTGTTGGGTGTAGTTAAAGAATAAAAATCCAAAACAAAATTATAAATTATATAGTAAATAAAAAAAAAATACAAACATATTAAACTTGAAGCTTCTGATGTTGAAAGCCAAATATCTTTTTGAAATAACGATATAGAGTTGAGATTAACTAATAATATGTGAGAGGAATGACCTTTCTTATCTCTTCGAAATCTTTGATACGTTAAAAAGAGGGTGTACTTGTTACGTTCATGAAATTAATATATGAATTGTTGACGCTAAAAATCTGCTACCGATGCAAATTTATGTTAATTTGCAAACTAAAAGTTCACTTGAAATGTCGTGAAACATATAGGGTGAGCTTGGCTGGTCGAAACTCAAGGTGAACCGAGGCGGTGAAGAGTAATTTGATACTTAAATCAGTATTAAAATAGAGTAAGAATTTTATCGAAACTTTAATGAAAGGCTTAAAGGTGAAGAATGTTCTCAGAAATTTTTATCAAGTTTAGCAATTGTCTCTTTTTAAATGTTGCACGAAGTTTAAATATTGCTCGTTAGTGTGTGATAATTTTTTTGAATTTTGTGACAAATACGAAAAATAAGCCACGCGTGGCAATGGCATTTCTTAATGGAATAATGAATAAGAACGACACAAGGTTTTAGTGTTAGGCAGCGTGGGAATAAGAATATCCAAAAAAGAAATGCCAAATGCCCTAAAAGCGCATATTGTAAGACAACGACAAAAGGCGATTTACATATTCTGGTCATTTTCATCATTTCATGTTGCCATGCAGTTGGAACCAATCCATCGAGGCCCACTTGGCAATATTGTTTCTTTACCAATTCTTTTCGAATAAATAAAAAAAGAAAAACATTATTGGTTTATAAAGTATTCATTGATTAATGACTCGATTGATATGGTAAGAACTTAAAAGAATTAAGTTTTTGGAATCTTGATTTCAACCATCATCTTCTAAGACAATAATCTTTGCAACTAATGCGAGAAATTGAGAAAAAAAAATGTGTTGTTAAATAACATAAAAAATTGTGTATAGAATACATATTTATTTAATTTTGCTTAAATCATATATAAAGGGCCAAAATCTATATGGAGAAAATATATTCACGTGTTGTTGAAAAAGATGAAACAAAATACGATAAAATACATAAACGCTAATATTATGGATAAAAAATACAATGAAATCTTGACCCAAGCAAATGCAACGAAGGCATCATAAATATTGGCGGAGTAGTTGATCGACCACCTTCAGAGGTGATCTATTGACCACGACTTGAGAGGAGACAATTAAATCCATGTACCTTGTGTGTTGGGTGTAGAGCCCTACTTTCCGATTCTATCATAACAATACGGTAGTTGTGCATCTACTCACCTTGATTTTCAGAGTATGGGAGTGTGCTTCTCAAGACTCTCAGAATAAGAGAAACATGGACACCGACCGTCTATCTGTAAATACATCTCAAAAGATATCTTGTAGAACTAATGAACTTTTAATGAAATATTTACTTTCACACAACTCTTTTATATTTTTATACCACTTTTCTTCTCCAAATCTTATTGTCATGTCGAAGGTCAAATGGGAAAGAAATTTCTAACTTCGTTCTTGTAGGTTCACTAGCTAATAAAGTTGAAGTGTTGTGTCAGTGTAATTTCAACCACGTTCACAAATTTACTCGTTAATAAACTCCATGAACATAGTTGTATTTACGTAGCAATGCATAAAATTGAACTGGATGTTAAAATGTGACCCAAATTCATCTACTATTGATGGATTGGTTGAAAGAGGTCTTGCAGAATTAAGATATTTGATGGGACTATCAGGACACTTGACGATTTAAGACTTGTTCCAGATTTAATGAGAAATCTTATCTCCTTAAGTACTTTTGATTCGAAAGGGTACAAATACACTAATGAAAGTGGAGTCTTGAAAGTTAGTAAAAGTGCTTGTGTTGATGAAGGGGTAGATAAAGGTCCCAGTTATATATCTTGTAGGGTTCTATAGAATCTTTGGATACCAATCAACAGAAAATTAGGCACTCATGTGGATTTTGAGTTTGGTACAATTTCGTTGGAGCTTGGTTTTAGGTCTATATTAAAGAATACATTTCAGTCGAATTCAAAAGTTATGGGTAATATCGCCTTGTCACCACCACTAGTGGTGTTGCAGTATTAAATTGTTAAAGACAAACCCAAGAGAGATATTAGGACTACACAATTGTACGAGAAAGTTGATGTAGTGGCATATACTTTAAATGTGGTTGAACATATTGATTTTAATGAAAAATCTTCTACGGAAGCAGTTAGTTATATTGATTCTATTACATGGTATATTTCTGTCATGTTTGGTAATAATTGAGTTATTTGTGATCTTGTTGCTCGTAGTGATAATTTGAGTAACTTTGGCATTCAAGGTAATCATGCTGAGCAGTTATTGGATTCACTTGATATTCAATAATTAATTTGTCTCCACTGGACTTTGTGGAAGAGGTGGAGTTTTGTTGGAGAATTTTTTGTTGAGGAGTTAAATTCAATTCATCACAGTGGAATTCTTTTCAAGGGGAATTTTTTTTTTGAAACTTCATTCATTGCAGTGAAATTTGTGTCAATGTGAAGATTTGTTAAAATGTGATCCAAATTCATTTGATATTGATGGATTGATTGAAAGAGGTTCTGAAGATGTCAAAATATAGATCAAAAGAGTTTTAGATAGAGATTAGGTACCTGTGTGCCACTATTCAGGCGCTATTTGTAGTGTAGAAACGAATTTGAAACAAAGATTCTGCACCTGAGCGCTATGACTGACACTGCCTGCAGCTCTCTATCTATGAGCTTTGGTGCTTGAGCGCCGAGCAGTAATTGCTGGGCATGAGGCTGACACTCAAGAGTCGGTGTTATCCAGGCCATAGTCTATCTTGAGATTTAACGAATTTTAAGTTACTCTTTCCATCTAAAACACAATCATTAAGATTTTACATGTACTCTATATATAGTTGGCTCTTCATTGTGATAGACAAGAAGTTGGAAACACAAAATCAATGTCTTATTTCATTATATATTGAATTCTCCTCCTTTGCTCGTGGTGTTTCCACATAAAATCTTATATTTGTGATTGTTTACTTTCATATTCTCATATGACTATCATTTCTTGAATCTAACAAATAATATCAAAGCAAATTGATATCCCTTCATTTTCTAACATAACAATATACAAATTTTTTACATTTATATTCCATGTAATATTGTTTGAAGTCATTACATCATATATGCCGCAAGGATATTATAAATTTAATTCCTTTATCTTAAAAGATGAATTGATCTATGCATTCTTGGTCGAGCTTAAAAATCAATTTATTTCAATAAACTAGTTGATATTACAAGCTATTTATAGTTCATGCGTCAATGTTACTCCAATTAACTTTAAATGTATGCTTTTAATTCAAACTCTAAATAATCAAGTACATATAAATTCGGTAGATATCAAATCAACTGATGGATTAGTTCTACTCTAAAAGAAACGTAGTCATCTCAAATTGAGAAGTGGATGATTTTGTTTGATTCTCATGGTCCATTTAGATTCGTATAGAGACAACACGAGTTTTCATCGATCAAGTCTTGGAGTGAAATAGTCACGGAGGAAGAGGGAAGTAAATGTGGTAGGTAGAGTCGTATGGTTTCTCCAACATCTAGCACTTGTTTGGTAGGAATTAAATCTTGATTTTAATTTAAGTCAAAATTAACAATTAATTTTAATCACAAATTTTAATGAAACTCGCAACTTTTCAATTATATATTTTATTAACTTCTATCAAAATTTATTAAATATCTTAGTACTTTTATAACAATACAAATAAAATAAAATTCAATTAGTGAACTCGACCATCGTGAAAACTGACCGCACTTCAATAATTAATTTAGATTCATATAGAGACGAGTTTTCATTGATCAAGTCTTGGAGTGAAATAGTTACGGAGGAGGAAGAGGGAAGTAAATGTGGGAGGTAGAGTCATATGGTTTCCCCAACATCTAGCAACTGTTTGGTAGGAATTAAATCTTGATTTTAATTTAAGTCAAAATTAACAATTAATTTTAATCACAAATTTTATTAAGCCCCTGTTTGGTACACATTAAAATTTTCATTTTCATTCTTCTACTCATTTTCAACCACATATTTTTCAATAAAATAATATTTTCCATTACATCAAAAACATTTCCTTCTTTTTAACCACAAATTCTCCATCAATCTATTATTCCAAAATACATTCTTCCAAAATAACGTGGTTTAAACTCACAAATATCTTATTTTAATTGGGCTGCTGTGTTTTGGTCAACTACACGATTGACATTTTCATAAATGTAAGTAGGTCCCACAAGGATAATTCTTTAACAAATTTTCAGATTACAACGTACGATGTGGTACCAATATTAGTTTGTTGTTTAGACAGCGAAAACAATGCCTGTCAGGATTTTTAACTGGATTGGAATCAATCCCCTTTACTACGTCAATTAATAGAAGAAAATAATATTAAAAAAAACTAACCCATTACAAAATAATCTAAATCGTCACACTAAATTAAACAAAAATCCCGTACAATCGCCGGTTCCATGGCTGCCAAGACTTTGTCCAAATTCTCAATTAAGCCAGCGCAATTGGCATATCGAAATAAGCCCCCATTTTATTCATATGGTACAAATGAGAAAGCCATAAATTTTATGATAATTCCGTAGAAACGAGTATGCAAAGAAGTTTGAACAATGTAAATTGTTTAAAGGAATTTTGTTGCAAATTTATTTTGTGGGTCCATTTAGAAGCAAAGAAATACGACGAGCGCCACATTTATTGCACCTTCTGTATATAAGATTTGATAGTACTGGGTATTAATAAATAAAGGGAAAAAAAACTTCATCATAAATACTCATCCGCTCTATCTAGTATTATATACCGAACATGTATTTAGTACACTAAGTCATATTCAAAATGTATTAGTATGGGCTCGATTCATAAATTTTATAGCTCAGCCCGATCTACAAGCTTCCGTACGTGCTGGACTAGTTCAAGTTGAGCTAATGAGTTTAAAATTATTTTTATAGAAAAGTAGTTATATCTATTGAAAATATTTTACATTTAAGGATTTTAAATAGAAATTAGAGAAAAAAAGTGTGTAAAAAAGTTTATTCAATAATTGATTCCCAAACCCACTTGCATGTACTTTTTAGGCCTACCAGAACTCGAAAGGGAGATAAATAGAGGCCTGGTTCATGCCAATATTGGATTGACAGCCCACCCAAGTTTTCTTGCAAACAAATAGAGAAATTTATGCAGATAGCACAAATTGGGGAAGATAACATTTTGTTTTTTTTGTTTTTGTTTTTTGCCCCTACTTGCATGTACTTTTTAGGCCAACCAGAACTCGAAAGGGAGGCCCATATAAATAGAGGCCTGGTACTATAGTACTTTCACCAATTATTTCACATCAACATAAATCATTATCAAAGTACATGTGAATAAGAATGTAAAGCATGACTATACAATCAATTAATAAAGAACACATGAATTAGTGAATAAAATGTGAAAAACTAACATATTAAGATAGAAGCACTGCGGGATGCACAGTGGGGCTTGGTGGGTCACGTGACCGTGCCAGCTGATCCTATAGATGACCTTATATATTTTGATCCCTCGAATTTCCTTACTACTTCTTCTACTCCTCCATCCACTGATATTCCATCTTCTTCTACTCCTGCTCCTCCTCCCGCTGTGTCGGTTTCTCCACTTGCTGATATTCCATCTGTTCTCGTTGATCCATCAGTTGCCTGATGGGACATATGAGTGTGTTTATTGAGCAGTATGCTCGGATGATGGCCGAGATCACTCAACTGAGAGCCACTGTGGATCGTCACACAGCTGAGTTTGCTACACTTCATGTGGCAGTTGGCTATTTGCAGCGGGGCTTGCGTTAGATTAGGAGACATTGGGATGACGATCCAGCTTAACAGATGGAGCTGATGATGCTGCGTAGTTACTAGGTTATCTCTTGTCATTTTGTGACAAAAATGGGGAGTAATATATTTTTGGATGATGGAGTAGATATTTTTGGATGAAATATGATATTTTTGGCTTGACATGATGTATCTTAAAAATTTGACTCAAAGGCATTAAATGATAATTTCAATATTGCTATATTAAGTTTTGATATTTTGTAGTATCAATATTTCATTTTGATATGTCGAGTTGTATTGATATTACATCTTAATTTAGATTATGGTATGAAACTGAAATGGTGTGGTATGTATTATTACTATTTGAATTAACTGCTTGAATTGCTTTTACACTTATTACAGTTTCACATACGTTTTATACTGAGTATTTGAGTTGTCTATTTTAGGAAATAGATTTTGATAAATGAAGCAGAATTCAATCAAAACAGTTAGTGTTGGTAGTGTCAGTCATTGAGTCTGTAATTTTTTCACTATTACCTTGACTTTAGATTGTAGTTTTGTCACATAATGCCAAAGGAGGAGCTTGTTAGGTTTTGATTGTTTATGATATAATTGGCAAGTTTGTGAACAAAAATGATTAAATTAAATAGGCTGTAAAAGTCAAGGAGTAGGTTTTTATTTTCATATTATAGGTTCAAGCTTCAAAAGAGGACAAAAAATGGCGCTGTAATTTTGCTAAACTATTGCCAGGACTTTGCTCGAGTGGCGGAAACAGAAACATTTTCTCTAGACTGTCGCTGGTTCCTTGCTCGAGCGACAAGCCGTTGCTCGACTATTGCTGAACTTTCGCTTGAGCGATAGAGTTAGTCGGAAAATTTTTTAATTGCGATTTTAAGGCTTTTTATCTGAATCATTCAACCCTAACCCTATCATATAAATACCAGATCGCCACAGAACATAAAGTCTAAGGTTGAAACATAGAGAGAACTTGAGAGTTTCATCCTTTCATCTTCCAATTCATTGAGAGACTTTAACTTTCATTGATTTGATTGTACTTGGCGGAGAAAACATCAGTTCCAATTAATCAAAATACCAAGCTCACTGAGGAATACAGAGTTCTTCAAGAATCCACAGGAGATAAACGAATATACAAATCCAGGGGTTAGAGAATCCAGGAGGGCTTTGATATTGCAGTTAAGGGGTTGGTGCATGAGCTCGCAATATAAGAGGGCTGTCAGATTCTCAATCAAGAGTTGTTGTGAGGCACACAATCCAGGATGACTGTATTAACTTCAGTCAGGAGGTCAGAAAGTTCGTGTCGTCGTCTTGTCTAGCGGACTGTAAGTTCGATTGTTTATAGTGGATTTTGACTGGCAAAGCGCTAAGAGTTTTTACCTAGTTAGGTTTTCTCCGTGAACATTCCGTGTGTTTTTTGTTGCTTTATTTATTGTTTTCATGTTCTGCGGTATTCAAACATATGTTAATTGGACTATATGCTTAACCAACTAGAGATAATTAATTAGTGACTTGTTGCGGTTAATTACAATTTTTAATTTCGCATTTACACATATTCACCCCCCTCTAGGTGTAGTTTGGGTCGAACTGCGTAAATTTCAATTGTGTCCCTCTAATTCAAAATGTTCGTGTCCACCACTAGATAGAAGTGCACTAATCAATGGCTGCCATAAGTCATTAAAAGAAAGGACTCAATTGCCATCACGATCTCATTAGAAATCTATAAATAAAGATAGTATAGAACGAACAAAGGAATGCAAAATCTGAATATCCTCATCTCAATTAACCATTTCTCTTCTTGCTTCTGCTTGAACATAAAATCAATGAATTTAGGAAGTATATTTTGAAAGGAATTTGTTAATTTCATTTTTAAGGTCAACAACCTATGTACACATCAACAAGTTAAGGAATCCAAAGAAGAGCCCTAAGCATGTAAACATCAACGAGTTCAAATTTTTTATTTTTATTTTTTGCTTTTCATCTATAAATATTATCTCATTCTACAATATTTTTCTCACAACAAAATCTACAACCTCTCTTATACAATCTCCTCTCTTCTCATAACAAAATCTACATACTGTAATTTGTCTACTCCACTCCCCACAATTTATTACAAATTTATAGGCATTAATCCATATCATAATTCAAAAAGAGTGTAGCTATCGATTTCCCTTCCTCAAAAACCTCGAGGAGGCGGATCAATAACTAAACTAAAAGTATAATTTTACATACGTCGAAATTACATTTTGTGAGCACATGAGCTTGAATAAAAGGAAGATGTTTTTTTTTTTAAATTAAAAGTTTTAATAAGAAAAAAAGCTGGTGGGTTCAGCCCATGAGCTTACGAGCTGAGCTGAGCTTGACCCTTGGTAGAACTTAGCTCGTCTACAACGAGCAATGAGCCAAGCTCGTGTAAGCGAGTGTTGAGCCTTGCCACCTCTATAAAATGGTGATATGAAAATAATTAATAAATGGAAATGCTAAAAGTAGTTTTTCTTGCCCCATTTAGTCTTTTGAGTAGCCAAGCCAAGTTATTGGATCATTGTATATAATTCCATCCCTCACTTATTCAATTAACAGCTAAAAAATTGATTGATTTGCTGACGTGGCTGAAGGAATTGCATACGTGGCAATTTGTTTTCCATTTGGTGTCAACGTCATTAGCAATTTAAAAATTGAGTGATGGATAAGATAACAAATTACAAAATTCAATGATTAACATGGTAATTTTTATAAGTCCAGTGACCCGATGGAAACTTTATGCAAAGTTCAATGATTCAAGTAATTAATCTCATTTTCATGAGTTACGTAAAATTGTCAAACTTGATACAAATATTCAAGCATGCTATTGCTTAGCAAAAATGTTTTGCTTGCAACTCTTTTGCCATAGCATTGATGAACTCTTTAGTGTTTAGATACCTGTCTTAACCAAGATTGTAACTTTATAAAAGAGTGCGTAATGATGAGCAGAACGAGATACTTTCTTTCATTTGTTGAGGAATATTAACTAAGAAACGATGCGATGTTCACTTTCTTGGATCCATGTACCACACCATACAAGATGCTTCTAGTTTCTTAGTGAAATTCAAGAGCTTCTCATTGTTGTCCAATTTCACCTTAAAAGTTTTGCTTACTTGTTAATTATTTTTTTTCTCATTCATGATTAAAGGAAACCATTAAAGTTTGCAGTACAAAAAGTTATTTAAAAATAATACATTTTATTATAGCAAATTGTTAGACTCAAAACCAAATTTAGTCACGTGTGTGCGAGCCACCAAGTCCAAGCAAAGATTGAAGTAACGCTGTTTTATCTATTTTTTGGGAACGTTGTAGTGGCGTGTGACAGTTGGCTACTTTTAGTTTCGATCGTCTTTCCATCATAACACACCCGGATAAAAATTATAAATCTATTAGGTGCATAGCTGAAGACGTGCATGGATTTTAAAGTTGAATACTATTAAGCGATCAATGTATCTTCACGGTGTTAGAGAGAATAAAATTGTGGGATAAGAATACAAAAAAAAAAAGACTAAAAAAATAAAGATTGATAAAAATGGGGGTTAATTACTTGAATCATCACACTGAACTTTGCATAAGTTTCCATTGAGTTACTGAACTTTTAAAAATTACACCGTTAATCACTGAACTTTGTTATTCGTTATCCCATCCATCTCTCAATTTTTAAATTGCTAAGGTGGAAGCCAAGTGAAAAAATAGTTTGCCACGGAATTAATTCCGCCAGCCACGTTTGCAAATTCTTCAATTTTTTAACCGTCCGTTTAGTGAGTAATTGATGATTTTGCAAAATTCAGTCACTAATGAGAAAACTTTTGAAATTC
>CAIGRP010096180.1:0-11680 GCA_903798385.1 Fraxinus cuspidata | reverse complement strand
CAATTAAATCAATTAATATTAATTACTTCCAACACACTATCATTCAACTCACCTTCGTTGGGAGCTAGTTAGATCGATCCTAATATGATCATAGCAGAACATCGACTGTAAGTTCAATATGAATGAGCTTAACATAACAGAGAACCGGCGGAGTGAATCGGTGAGAAAGCTATGCGACATTGGAAATCAGAGTGACGTCGTCAATGGAAGAGAATAAAAGGGTTGGCTTCCAAATCCTTGTTTCTGAAGAGAAAGGCCTCTGAGCTTGCGTGGTGTGTGTTGAAGATGAGTGAGGATGACATGCTGAGTCAGAAAATCGAGGATCTTCAAGAGCAAATATACGTCGGAGAAGAGAAACAAGGAGTACCATGAATATTTTGTTAAACAAGACAACACGAGCAGGAACAGTCGGGGGGAAAAATGTTGTAACTTAAGAATAAAAGATTTAACCTTTCAAATTAAAACCTTTTAATTTTCTATTTTGATTTTAATTTCAATTTAATGCAAAATTAAAACTAATAATTCCTAGTGTGTAACTTAGATTTTAATTGGTTTAATATTCATGATTGTATGGGTTAAATTTATCCCTATAAAAGGGAGTGATTTTCATTGAGATATATACATAAGTAAACATAACATGAAAAATTTCTATATATACACGTCATACTATTTTCCTATATTTTGGCAACTCGATAAAATACTTTTTCTTTATCTCCATATGATCATGTCAATAGAAGGAGAACCGGACATGAGCTATATGGGTTTTATCTTGTAGCCGTTCAGTGTTGAAGGTTCCCGTATGAAGGGGAGGCTGTTGGGCTTTGTGGAGCCTTGTTTTGTTTGATCCGGTTGACGACCCGACCCGAATAATGTTTCGTGGTTTTTAGTGGGAGATTTTCTGAGGCTTAGTCCATGGAGAGGAGGCTTGGGCCGATAGGATTTTATTTGGCTCGTTTATTGCCTACTGTGAATCCTGTTCGTAGGATATAAAAACACAGTTGTGGTGTTTAGGGTTTTTTGTATGATAAAGAGAGAAGTTGTACGGCTGCACTTCGTATTCTTTCCCCGATAATAGTGAAATCTCTACAACTACGTAGACGTAGGCAAATTGGCCAAATCACGTAAATATTGTCTTGTGCGTGTGATTTTTGTTTCTTTGGCGTGTGTTTTTATCTATTCAGTGTTTCTCACAGGTTAGGAATTTTGGGTTGATTCCATACATAGGCAACATGACTTTAGGACAGCGTCCTTGATGTGACTCACTGATGCTTACTTTTCTAACTCTTTACTTATATTTTATGTTCTTGTTGAATTCTTATGCTTATGATTATAGTTAAATTATCTTCATTAATGTTATGTTTATGTTATTTAATTGATTATGTTAATTGATAAATATCTACACACGAATCACCAATTTTTCCCAATAGAAAACAGGTGAGTTTGGAAGATTGCCATCAGGTTCGTCATGGTGGTAGTGCTCATCCGAGAAAATACTCTACTGCCAACCTTGGAAAGGATGTACAAAGTTCAAATGGTGGGGTTGAAGGAGGAAGGTTTCGAAGATGTGGACTAGGATGAAGAAGTTTGATTTGTTAGTATGAGGTCCTCATCTCAACTCTACCTACTGCTAAGCAAAAAAACACAACAATTAGAAATGAAGATATACCGTTTTTCTAGTATTACTTTTAGTGAGTTTAGCCCTCGTTTAGCCCATCCCAAAAATTTATTCTTCTTTCTCTTATTTTCAGCCACACAATCTTCCATAAAATAATATTACACGTAAACGAAAAACTTTTCCTTCTTTTTCAATCACACATTCTAAAAAAACAAATTTTGAAATAATGGGGGTCAAACAGGGGCTTAATGAGATCGGTGTTGGATATAATGAAAATGAGTATATTACTTTTTAAAGGATAAATTTAGAGTGGTATAGATATAAAAAAGTGGTGCACATATATAGCGTTTAAATGAATGAATTTAGTAAGGATAATATTGGAATGTAATGTGGCTGAATTCTCGCCACTGAATTTGGATGTATACATAAATACTCAGGTTGAGCACTCACAAAGTCTTAAATCAATTGAAAGTTTTTTTTTTTTTTCTAACTTCATATTTGAATAAGCATAGATTTCTTAGCAATCTAACAAAGAAGGTATTTACATGCTTAGAGGATTATTATATATATGCGTTTTCTTTTTAATATTTTCTGCAAACTTGTACGCATATTAAAATTAGCAACTCTCAGAAAATGTCATGAAACTGAAACATACCTTTCTTCTATCCCAGAACCACTTCCATCCCGATATACTTTCTATCTTGCTCTCTGAGAGATCAAGAACAGCCACTTCACTGTCCAAAAATACAGAAGGCAGACTTCTGAGTGAACATTTCTTCCATTGTAGCCATTTCACTGCAGCAGGTATATGTTTAAAATCTCCTTCGAGTCGGACATTACTGAATTGAAGCATCCTCAGATTAACCATTGATTTGAACCATTTGGTATCCACTATTACTTCACCCTCTTCTGCCCCATGTTGAAAATATTCCTTGTATTTCTCCTTCAAATATGTTAATGCAGCAGTGAAATTGGGAGATCTTAGAAGATCATTAAGAGCTATATTTCTAGCACTAATAATCCTTGTGTCCTTCTTCACAGCCAGATCAACGATAATCCCTTGGATGCATCGCGTCCCCTGTAGATTGATATTTAAAAATTCAGAGGATAATTATAGGAACATTTTTTAGGATTAAGCCCAAATCTCAATCCCAAGAGCCAAAACCATAAATCGACGCTGCAGATTTTTCACTGTAATGAAGGAGGAGATTATAATGATGTTTTTCATTTTCCTTGCACCTCTATGTCATGTCTAGGAAAAAAAGTCCCTAAAATGCTTGATTATAGCATAGGAAATTAGGGCGACCTAATACAGAGATATAAATGTCAGTATGCTCTTATAATATAAAAATTCCCAATCGGTATATGAATAGCTATATACTTCTATAATAAAAAAGTATGACCTAAGAAAACTAGATCAATTTGCAGTCGAGAAAATATAAGTGAACAGTATAAATTAAGCTTCACACGGTGCGACAAAATTTTTACGTCGAAATATATACCTTTTGGCCTTTCAAGACCTCGAGAACATCTCCATGGTCCCATATTCTACTTTGCTTTCCAATATCTGAATAGCCTTCTTGCAAAACAATCTGTCTTCCCATATCTCTAATCTGATCGTGCATCCACAACTTATCTTCCTCAATAACTTTGACTAGAGATCTTTTACTAAGGGTTGTGAATGCAATTTCTGCTCTGAAACCACAGCCCTTCAAAACATCGATTACATTCTCTCTCTTCATTTCCAAATTTAACAGTAAACATGAAATGTCGAGGAACATGCATTTCTCTTCATCATCAAGTGCATCATAGCTTATCCTCAAGATATCCTGAAGATTGTCAGGACGAATCTTCTTCAGCTTTTCTAGTTCATCAAGCCATTCCTCCTTTTTCCGCTTGTCAAATAGGAACGAACCAAACACTTGTAGAGCCAAAGGTAATCCTCCGGTAATGGAAACAATTTGCTTGGACAGTTCCAAGTAATTGTCATTAGGTTTCACTCTTCCCAATGCGTAGTAACTAAAAAGTTTTAACGAATCAGAAGTGCCTAATTG
Source organism: Fraxinus cuspidata (assembly GCA_903798385.1). Lineage (NCBI taxonomy): Eukaryota > Viridiplantae > Streptophyta > Magnoliopsida > Lamiales > Oleaceae > Fraxinus > Fraxinus cuspidata. The sequence goes on along the minus strand of CAIGRP010096180.1, from coordinate 8,011 downwards.
TCTCACCTCGTAAATCCTATTCACAAGATCTGCCGGTAAAGCATCGCTATTTCTTGTACTAATAATAATCCGACTTCCTTCAGAAAACCAATCTCTACAAATATTTAGTTTGGTAAGCTGATTTACATTATCAACATCATCTAAAACAAGCAAAACTCGTTCTTCCTGGAAAATTCTTTTGATTTTAACCGTAAAAGCATTATTGTTGTCAAAAGAACATGCTGAACTCGTAGAAAGATCATTAACGATTTTGTTCTGAAGCAACAATAAACCATCAGGTTTATCGAAATTTTCTCTAACATTTGAGATGAAACTACGGTGTCCAAAATGCCTTGCAAGTTTATTGTAAACGGCTTTAGCAAGAGTTGTCTTGCCAATTCCACCAGTACCTAGGAATCCCAGAACTCGGGGGCCATTTTGCGTAACATCCAACAATTCCATCACTTCCTCTATGGGAAAATCGAGCCCCACAATATATGGAGCCACAACAAATGGGGAGTTCTTCAATTTATCCATGATCCTTTTCACTACAGATTCAATCAAATCTTTCTGTTCCCTGCCATACAAAGTATAATTCATTCACTTTAAAGTTAGCATATTCTGAAATTTATTTGTTTAGTTACTTATTGAAGCATTGAAGTACAAGAACACGTCATTTTTTGCTGTCCTCTGAAGTTATTATTCTGGGAAGTAAAAATAAATTTTGTTAGTAAAACATTTAACTATAATATCGATCATATTTGACTTACACTGAGGTACAACCAGACATGACAGAATTGAAATTCAATACATCATATATTAAGAGGAATTTCAAGCAAGAGGAGGGGCACAGATTATCATTATTCAAATTCAAGAAAATTTAACTTTTAAAAATTTCAACGTTTTGATTGAAAAATCAAAGAAAATACATTAGCTTACCATATTCCGATGTTTTTATTTATATAAATAAAAATGAGATAAAATAGAAAAACTGAATTTTTCGGGTACCTTAAAAATTACACGAGAAACGCCTTATTTTAACATTTTCTTTCATTAGATTTTGACCTCAACTTGAATGTTCGCTCTCTTTATTCTCAAATGAAAAAGGAGGTACGATTTCAAGTACTATATAGTTCTTGATAAATTAAAGTATAATTAATAATGCGTGTTTCTTATATATTGTAAAATACAAAAATGTGCTCAAAATGTTATCATAAAATGTATTGCATATGAAAATATATAAATGTTACTTATTTATTTAAATATTATCCTATATGATAGCTAATAATACTAACATGATTATAAAAATGACTATAATGAAGGCTTTAATTTCCAGAAAAATTCTTACAAGCATTTTTTGAAATAATTAAGTGAATAGAACAAACAAATGATCGAATGGCGTTGCTAGACTCAAATAAAATAAAATAGTTTAGCAACGAAAATGGTTAAAATTTGCGTGATTATTCAATTCTTTCAGGTAGAATTGAAGATCCTATGCTGTTTTCATCTATTATTTATTTGCTTATTTATATTTTCAAAATGATACAATGAAAACATTGGATGTTTAAAAACTTGAGAGAATTATATCATTGTTGTATACATTAAAAACTTGAGAGAATTATTTAGATTTAGATTGAGATCATCAAACCTTGTAAAACGATTTTAGTTTCTTGGTATAATAAATTCTCTTCTTCCACAAAATTTTGATTATTGTGTGATCCATTATTTTCATATCGCCCATATTATTCTCGTCTTTAATTATTTGGCTGGATTCCAACAATTGTGGTATATTTTTGTAGATTTTCAATTTTCGTTCCTTTTTAGTATCATTGTTGATTATCTAGGAAAATTGGTACGTTCCTTTTAAGTTATTGTTGCTTCTAACAAGATTCCAAGTATGTAACATTTTTTCCTTAGCATTTGCAGTAAGAAATCCACTCTTTTCACCAACTTACTCTTGAAGAATCGGATAGGATAGGGGATAGATTTTCTAGAAGAAAGACAACTTGGACATGTATACGTAAACTTGTTGCCGCCATTAAACCCGATGAAAGTCCTCTACAACCAAGAAAATCTGTGAAATTTCTTAGGCACGAATCCAAGTAATTTATCTTATAAAGAGATTAAAGAAATTTAGTTGACTTTAATAAGAAATGAAAAATAAAATTTCAATTTGTTGTTGTGAGTAAGTTACAAAAATTAGGTCAAAATTACGATTAATATTGTACTATATTAGCACTCCTATCATCGAATTCTTTAATAAAACCCTGATACATGACAACTAGATAGCCATTATCAACGACTTTGTGATTGTCATCTACTGCACACTAACTGTATAATGAACATATATCCAGTGTCTCTTTTTTCTTCTTCTTATCACACTTTGCTCGATCTAATTGAACTGATGGTATCAATAGCCTTTTTTGTTTAATTCTCTGGGCTCTTGACTAAGGGTGTGTTTGAGCCACATTATTTTGGAAGAATGTATTCTGAAATAGTAGATTGATGGAAAATATGTGGTTGAAAAATAAGGAAAAGTTATTTATGTGATGTAAAATATTATTTTATTGAAAAATGTGTGATTGAAAATGAGTAGAAAAATGAGAATGAAAAAAATAATGTATACCAAACGGGCTAAATTTTCTTTAGTTTTGGAGTCTTGTGAACCAAAATTAATGGAGCACATCATTTTCTATTGACTAATATAATCAATGGTACAGTGAATAGTTTTTTTTATATTGTAAGTGGCTATGCTAAATTTCCTTTTACAATATCTTAATCCAAAATCAAACTTAGCACGTCATTTTCCTGTCCAAACTGACATCACTTATGAGGTGACAACACTGATTTTTGGACACAAAGTCATTAAATTGAACCCTACCAAAAAAATATTATTGTCCTTTCGCATTCATCACTTTCTCTTGTGCCGAGAAAAGCTGTAAACATCTTGCAATTTTTGATTTATTCTCTTTAAGCTTCAAATGTGAGACTTTCATTTTCTCAACAATTATTTTGCATATATTTTTTATAATTCTTCACTCTTTTAGGGAAAAAAAAATTCAAAAACATATGTTATCAAACATTCATAGCTCAAAAATTAGAAAACTATTTGAAAATTTAAGATAATATAAAATTTTATATTATGGTCAATCCGAAATATCAGTGCTAATCTCTTAATTATGCATATAAACAATAAGAGGAAAGATGTTTTCCAAAATCTCTTTCTTCTCCTAACAATTATCTTTAACAAAACTGTTAGGGAAGATGATTTTGCCTAAGGCCAAGTTTTTTTTTTCATTTTCCATTTTTTTTTTTTTTTAAGATTGAAGAGTTTTGCTTAGACCCCGAGCCAAAATATGAAATTAAACTTTTAAATATTGCTAAATTTGTGTGTATATGTAATTATATATTATTTTCATTAGTATAAAAGTTGTTGAGATCTTTCGGTATCTTAATTAGTTAATTTAAACATATTTCTTATAATTATGATATGCTTAATGCATAATTAACAACTAAAAACTCTTAAGAAAAATTCATTAATTTGTAATTGAATAGGAGCACCCACATATGCTTTCACTTCCTCATAGATAATTACCTAAATGACATGAAATTCTAATTATTTTTCGTGGATGTAGTTCAAAGCCTTGTCTTCTACTACCAAAACACATTAATAACAAGATTTGTACACTGTATTCAACAAGGTCGAAAGGGAAAGAATAGAGAGAGAAGAGAGAGCTATTAGATGCAACTCGACCGATGGGGAAGGGCTTGCATATGAATATTGAATCCTAATATTTTCATCTTTATTTGTCTCCGCAAAACAGTGACTGTCTGAGGAAACAAATCTCGAAATTTGCGTGCAGATACTCAGATAACAGATTAAGACTTGGTTAACATTGTTATCGTCATCTTACTCAAGAATCATGATAATTTAGGGTTTTCATATAAATGTTAGAAAGAGAGACGGAGATTGAGTAAATTAACCTGATGCTCTTGTAAACCCAACCAGAAATTCCTCCAACTCTTGCCATTGCATTCCTCCATCTCTTCACTTTCTCCACTCCACACTTTACCTCCAAACTCTCAATACCTTCTTTAAATGGCCCTCTCTGTCTTCTCACGTCCGACGGGTCAACATCGAAGAACACGGGGAGCACGAGTTTCCTCGACTCGCAGAGTCTGGCCAGCTCCTCCAGGCACCACCATGAGGATGCATAATTCGGCGATATAACAGCAACAGCCGCCGCCGAGTCCTCGATCGCTTCGATCAAACTCGGCCCTATCTCATCGCCCCGATCCATTCCATCGTTGTCTCGAAAGACCCGGATCTCATTGGAGAATAGGGCGTTGTATAGATGATCGGTGAAGTCATTTCTGGTGTCTTCTCCTCGGAAGCTCAAAAACACGTCCCATTTCAACCGGAACGCTGCCGCCGGAGTTGACTCTGAGAAGTCATCGCTTTCCTCCATTTCTTCCTCTCTGCAGTCTGCTAGTTCTCTCAGGCTCCTTTGGTAACTTGTGATGCGATGTGATGTTACGTATATATGCATGTATGGCTAAGATTAAACCTCCATGTCAGAAGACTTTAGCGAGGAATTCATTTAGCCCCATTTGATACGCAATATTTTCCATGGATTTTTTTCATTTTTCAACTTTTGTTCACTAAAATCTTTTCCACCTCCTACTCCCACGCGCCTATTTTTTGGTTTTCAAGAAATTCATTTTCTTTTAATTTTGGTGGTAATTGATTTTCCATCTTTTTTGTTTTTTATTTGACAATTGAAAAAAATTCTAAAGACAATGATAAAAAAAATTATCACTCTTATTAATAATTTTTATTCAAAACAAAGCCAAACTAATGTTATTTGGTATAGTATTTTTTTTAAAAAAAAAATTTGTTGTTTTTTTCTTTTTTGGCAATTGGAACAAATGCTAGACCTAATGATAAAAAAACATTATCACTTTAATGGACAATTTTCATGAAAAACGAAGTTAAACGGATACCAAACTTTCAACATTTTCAGATGGAAAATTATACTAATCAAACACAATTCATTACAATTTCAGTAAAACAAATTTTAGGCAATTCAATTCCATATAATTCAATTTCTTTCTACCCAAATTTCACATTTGCAATCAAACGGACCTTAGAAAGCTTTTGTTTGAATCTCGTTAAAATGATAATATAATTTTTGGAGTAGTGATTGATGGGAGAATGCGTGATGAAAAAGTGATGAAAAATTTTAGAATCGTGTGTAATATCATTTTATTTGGAGAATGTGTGATTGAAATGAAGAAGCAAAAAAATAAGAATGAGAATGTGATGAAAATAGATGTCAAACAGTAGCAAAATACGATGCGGCAAGTGAATGGTTTTAGTAGGTATATTGAAGTAATTGGATAAAAATATAGTTTGATTATTTATAAATAATTTATAAATTTTATCAAATAAAGTTGAAAAAGTCATTTTATCCTGGATTAAATTGAACAAGTTTAGGTTAGACGTTTGATTTTTATTCAGCTCACAATTTATTAGATGAAAATTGTTAAATATCCTTTTGTCGCACATTCTTTGAAAGGTTTGGAACCTAACTGCTAGGGTCACAAGATTTAAAACGGTGCTACTCAGATGAACCAAGACACTCCAAAGGAATTTTTGGTGAGACGAGCATATGTTGACTTGTCACTATAGCACGTCGAGAAGGGTCAAACAATAAGGTTCAACTTTGGCCCATTTGAAACATCGACTCTGTACCATTAAGTACATTAACTACAAATACAATTAATAGTAGCAAGCGGCAATGGTGTGGAACTCAAAGATAGAAGTACCCATTTGCAAATATATAAACATTTAAATGCTGATTTGGATGTAAACTTGTATTTAATTAATAGTCATTACCTTTTTCTTAGGCACATGTCACATGGTTATAATGATACAATTACGGAAATCGGTGAGCACATGATCCTATCTAATTCGTCATTTTGACTTTTGAGGCCTGAATTTGTTTGAATTAATGAATACATTAATTGCTCAACCTTATTGAATTCAAGTATACTTATATGTACGAAAATTTTAATTAGTTTGTTTCTTGAAATATTGTACATAAAATTGCTGTTGAATTTAGGTACTATATAATTAAGTAAAAAAAATGTGCTCACATAATTTATAGTGATGTTTAATTTTAGTTGTAACTAAACTCTCCTTTGTCTCAATTTTGTCCGTAGACTTTTATATTTAATTCAGTTTTAGCTATATCGCTTTGTTACTCGACTTTATTAGCCAAGTTGACGAATTTAGAGTAATGCTATTCATCTTCACTGGGGTTTAGCCCCAATCTATGTGGCAATTATATGAGATTAAATTATAGACTAAATTAAATTAGTCATTTGACTTTGTATTTAAATGAATCTATCATTTAATGTCATGTAATTGTCACATAGATTGAGCTCAACCCTAGTGGAAATGAATAACATTAATCCAAATTTATGGTGCTATAGACTACAAATGAAATTTAGAAAGAAAAAAAATAAAATAAAATTAGGAATGGCAATTCCCTTGGGCCTTCCATTTAAATGTCCAATCTATGAGATTCGACATAGATAAAATAAAATAAATATCGACTAAATAACGAGACTCTAAATCTAAGACGAAAATGTTGATATTTATCAATAAGATATATAATTTCTCTATTCGTCAAAAGTTATGTTCAAGGGAAAAGAAGAATACTATATAAAAATCTTAATTTAGATCATAATCTTTCTTTACGTCAATATATAAAATAGATAAATTATTTCTTTAATTTGATTGAGATCATATATCCAAATTAAGAAAATAAAAAAAATCATATCTCAAATAGGAAGTAAAATTTTGGATTTAGAGTTAATAATATTAATCAAGGCTATCAAAATAAATTTCTTAGGTTTTCACAACGCAATTCAAGAGGAAAGAAGGATGTCGTCTTCGTGTATCATATTTTATACTTCAAATTTTCAATTTTTAAGCAATTGGATTCATTGAGTAATGTTCATTGACCAATCGGAAGCATTTTAAAGTTCAGTGATTAAAGCATAACATGAGTATAAGTTCAGTGACTAATAAAACATGGTGAATGAGTTATGGAGTGCAATATGTTAAATTTCAGTGATCACTCAGAGCATTTTAAAGTCAATAACTAACTAAATTTGCTGAGTTAGTGATAGAGTACAACATCCTGAAGTTTAGTGATCATTCGAAAATATTTTAAAATTCAGTATGTAAAACATTGTAGAGATATAAGTTCAGTGACTAATAAAATATTTAACTCATTTATAAGTAGATAAAATATAATGTGTGATACGACTCATGGATGATAATTTATAGGAATATAGACGTGAGAAATGAAGTTAATGCCACAAAATAGGGAGTACTTTTAAAAAGGGCCTCGTCAAAGCCCTTATTTTCATTTTTACTTTACCTTAAATGCATATTTCCACATTCCCTATTTGAGGTCTAAAGACAAAAATTTCATTTAATGTATAAAATAATTACAAAATATGATTTTGTTAAACAAATAATACTATCAATTTAGTTAACAAATAAAAACCAAACACTCCCTACTTAAAATTTCAAAATCAACTCCAATACAGATAAAAACTCTCTCATCTTCTTCAATCTGAAAATCTCAAAAATATCAATAGTTGAAGAAAAAAATTGTTTTCTGTCAATCGCTTCGAATCGGTAAGTATTTTTACGTATATTTAATTTTGTTTTCGTTAAATGTGTATACATTTTTAATCGATAAATTAAGATTCGACATAGATTGTTGGCAGATAAATTTTTTTAGCAGATATATAATTTTTAAGCACGAACGAAAATTTTTTTTTATCTGTTTTAGAAAAAAACTTTTTCAACTGGTCGTCCGGCTATAACAGCCGGACTGACTGTTTAACAACGAATGGTTGTTAATATATTTTTTGCAAAACAACCGGCTGTTAATATATATTTTTTGTTTTTAACAAATTTCTATTCCCACTGTGAGCCGAATTTGCAAAA
>CAIGRP010096179.1:0-19146 GCA_903798385.1 Fraxinus cuspidata | reverse complement strand
TTGTTTTCGTTACAACATCACACCTAATGCTGGGTTGTGAACTTAGACACAAATTACTAGGGAAGGAATAATCTATTAGTAATTTCCAATTTGAAAGTTTGAAATTAGTCGATTTATTTAGACTCAACGTGCGGAATTACACAATTAAAAGTAACAAGTCACTTTTTAATTGTTTCTAAATTGTTAAATCAAATAAGTCAATTTGTCCTAAATTTGAATACCACTATTAATAATTAAAGCAATAAAGAACACAAAAAATGATGATGGAGAAATTCCACTGGGTAAAAACTCTGATAACTTTGTTAGTCAATAATCCAATATAAATCGAAGGAAACTTACAGTAAAGTCCAGACCCGTCTACACCATAGAAACCTCAATTCCTGCCGTCTTCCTTGATCCTACTAGATGTGTGCTCCTTTAAAACACTCGACTCCTAATTTATACCTTAACCCTCATAGACTGTTTACTCCTAGCGCCAGATCCTTATTTCTGGTACCTCATCTTAGTCCTTCTGAATTTGTGCTTCTACAATAGCTCCCGATCCCCGGTATTGATTTTTTCTTGGGTGGATTAGGTGATTTGGTTGTTGATCAAACAATCTTATATGTTTTGATCTGTGGTTTAATATATAACAATATGTCTTGATCAACAAAACATATTTTGGAAGAATTTAATGATCAAGTAATATGAAGTGGTAGAATCTTGGAATCAGTGATTTTTTTTTTTTATCAAAGAATTGATATCTATAGGATAATTCTGATTCAACGCACTTTTAGACGTTTCATAGGGTGTATATTTAGAATAGGTAATATTTGGGATGAAAATAAACTCAAAATAAGTTTGAAAATCGAATATTACTGTTCCTCGGATAACCACATCGCTCGAGCTCCATGCCGCGACGCTCGAGCTGCATCTGAGCGATTGAAGTGGTTATCCGAAGAACAGTAATATTCAATTTGTCAGTATTTTCATCATAACTTTCTCACAATGTTTGATTGATGCGATCCAAAATGCGTTGGAGAGCTAATTTAATGAGCTACAATTCTTCTAAAAGTAGTCTTGTCCAAATTTCTATATTTTCTATGTGAAAAATGCGTTGCAAATTGCCACGGAGAATTTGGAGCATAACATATGCGGCTCTTTGACACTCTTGGACTTCTAAATGTATTACAATGATCATATGTGGTCTTCTTACTCCTTTAAGGACTATATTACCAACTCAACTCTTGACTTTAATTAGGATTCAATAATTCATATTTTGACTTTGACTACTACTCGATGAACTCCTAATGTAATTCAACTAGGACTTAATTTGACTAAGAAAATTGTCAATTACATATTTAAAAATTGTCAATTATAATTTGAACTTAACACAGTTGAAAAAGACATCACCGTTAGTTGAGACTCGTCAGTAATTCCGACCACTACTTTTTTCCAAGTTAATTTGACTAGTTTTGAGTTCAAAAAACACTGAAAACATGCATGTCTCACTTTTTGATAACATTTGGGCCAAAGTTCAACCCATGAACAGCCACCTTTCTTGATCATGTGTTAACTTTACCACACATTTGTTTTGTGTTTTGCGAAAACATGTATGTCTAGCTCAAATACGAGTCTGTTTAGTTGGTGGGGGTGGGGTTAGAAAGATCATCTTTATAATTTCCCATTTCATTTGATTGAACTTCTCATTAAGTTTGGAGCTACCTAGCTTGTGAAATTGTCGTGTTATTAGAAGGCAACTTTTCCTTGACACAAATTCCTCGTTCTCTCGTTATTGTTATAATATTCAATATCGTGATTCTTAGTAATGTGCTCTAATTCTCTAAAATACATATTCCCACCCTATATTAATTGGATTTGTTCATGGGAGGTGGGAGTTAAAAGCCGCGTGTTATATACAACACAATTTACTAGTTAACAGTTGAGTAATGGTATTTGGACCCTTATATCTATTGTTCTTTGCCCAAATCATTCATACTCGTTTCATTTTTTGGTTTTTGAACCTTTCGATCGACCATTCTTTGCACAAATCATCAATTTCGTCCAATTCTGACCACTTGCTCCATCAAATTATTGTGTGCAATCCACCCGTTTGATTTGTTCAAGAGTCATTGGATCAAGACACTAATTGTCCACCATTTTCTGAAAATTGGAAGTTTGACATGCTAAAACCAAATTCAAAATTTTCAACTCGACACAAATCTCGAGTTTTTTATGATATCGAATTTGTTCTAACAAAACTCTTGAGCTTGTCGGACAAACTTCGAATTAACTGGATAATCCTCAAGTTTGATATGCAACTATTGAGTTTTCTATGAAAAGCTAGAGTTTAGTATGCAAAAGTGAACTATGCATCACAAATAATAAGTTTGCTCGATTATATTAATTTCAAACCCACAAGTTTTGATCCACAACTCTGAATTGCACTCTAATATTGTATTGACCTCTAAATTCAATTATCTATCCAATGATATATCATTTGTCCGATGAAAAACTATGTAACAAAATTTATGCATTAATTTCCTTGCTCTGCATTGTAACATGAGGGACCTACTTGCAAAGATTTTGAGGAAATTAGTGCACAAGTTTTGTTAAAATATCTCCAAATGACAAGTAGTACACCATTGAAAAAAAAAAATTTGAATTTAAAGATCCAAGGGAAAAAATGAAATACAGTTTAAAGTTATAAATAAAAAAATTATGCGCATTTGAAAATTAGGTACTCGAGATTTGCGAGTATAATTGACTTTTGTATTGGAAATTTGAGATTTTTCCAACAAAATCGAAATTTGCCTAGCATACTCGACTTTTGCATAATAAACTTGAAATTTACCCAACAAATTCAAAATTCACCTAGAAAACTTGAGATTTCCATAACAAACTCGAATTTTTTCTAACAAATTCAAGATTTGTCCAAAAAATTCAAGGTTTGACAAAAAAAACACGGAATATTCATATCAAACTTGAAATTTGACTTTCTAACCCGCCTGGAGATATTTGAAATGTCACCCAAAACTCGAGATTTGTGTTGAATTGCAAATCTCAAAATTTACTTCAACATGTCAAACCTCAAATTTTCAAGAAAAGATAGTGAATTAATATCGTGATCAAATTACCCTAGAGGTGACAAAAGTACCGAATAACTCATCGGCTCGTTAAAGTTCAACCCATGGGCAGCTTAGGCTCGTGTCGGAACGAGCCCGAGGCTCGTACGACGTGCCAAGCCATCAAATAAATAACCAAACATTATATGGTAACTTAAAAAAGAATTCACAAAATAAAAAAACTAGAGCTTGTCGACTCGACTCAGTTCATGAGCTTGCGAGCTCAAGGGCCAAGCGTCTCAAACGAACCAGGAGCTGGCTTGAACCGACCTGTTGACACCATTAAATTATCCTTGGGAGTGGACTGCGTGCAATCATTTGACAGAACAAATCAACGAAATGAAACGACAAGAACAATTTGGGCAAAGAACAATCTATAGGGCCAAAATGTCAAGAGTCGAAAGATATGAACAATTTGCACAATAAAAGTAAACCATAGAAATATTTTACACCAATTATCCTTGAAAAGTCATCGATAAATACATTTTTCCATCAACATCAAAAATTACCAAGTTTCAAACGTTTCTAACGCATTTCGTGTTGGGATCTAAAAGTCAAGTAAGATTTAAATCACCATATATTTCTCCAATGACATAATTATGAGTTTCACATCATGGATATGAAATTTACCTTTTTTTGTTGGGTTCTAAAAGTCCAATAGCATTTAGAATATTGTATAGTTCTCTAATTACATAATGATGAGTTTAACATCATTGACATGAAATTCTAGAGCAATCATTTGGGAGCATGTTAAGAAACAAGTTTATGTCTAAAATATCAACCATTGTTCAACTGACTAACTACAAAAATATTTAAGACAGATAATATAAAGTATATTACAAAAAAAAAAAATGTGCTTTCAGCTTTGTCTCTATTTTCAATAAGCAAATATGAATTTTCAAAATCCTTTGCACATCAACTAGACAACCCCACAGCGTGTTCAAAATCCTTTGCTTTTGCCTAACAGCAAAATTGTTAACCAATATAGCAGGCAGCAAAGAGTGAACAATTAAAAGAACGGAAAATGAGAAAAACAAGTGGCAGAGGGGGCGAGGGACGAAAATATAGTAGAAGACTTGCATCTATTTGCACAAGTAAAAACAGAAAGAATATCAAAATTAGCTGTTGTTCCCAATTACGTTTTTTCCGAACGGTTCTTGTTCTTGAACAGTAAGATTCACATTGCAAAATTACTAGTACAAGTAATTCAAAATTTTTCCTGCACCATTAAATCCTCATGGCAAGACGCAGCACACATGGGAACTTGAAAAGTCGCACATTTTTGCAGACACTGCAATACTACAAAAATTCAGACTACAAGTACATGCAGTTCAATAGCACCAAATATAAAAGTCAGAAGACTCAGAACGGAAAAGAAATCCATAACCAGATTACGACATGTTAGTGCATGCACATATCTGGTTAACTACCAGCGTATCATAGCACGGCATCTTTTGAGATGCTATCATGAGTAGGTCTCCATTGTTTGAAGACTAAATCTACGTATTTCATAATTAAGAAAAAATTCAGTTTGTTTGGCACAGGTTTGTACCAGCGAAAATGTCTGGATGTAGGTTCATTCTAAGTAAAACTTGTTTGTAGACAGCGGAAGTAACGTTCCAGACGACTGTTTAATCTCGCAAGTAAGGTCTACTTCCATCAACCTATGATTCTCTTTTGCGCGAGTCATAGAAAAATTTAATATCAAGTTATCCTCTTGATGAGCACGTACAGGAGGATGTAAAAGGAAAACCTGCAATAATTAAAGAGAGATAAAACGTTGAAACCTTAAAAACAATGGATAAAGAGCATGCACTACGAGAATTTCAAAAGACTAAGAAAAGCATGGATTATTTATGTAAAATGTGTGTGCAAAAGAAATAGCAAAGAAAAGCATGCTATACATAATCGACTATAGATAAGAGAGCTAGATTATTGGATTTTCTTGTAAGATGAATCAGCTCTTGACAATGTTTGTCACGCAAAATAACCAATTGCAAGAAAAAAATCAGAATCACTAATTTTACTAACCTGCTGGCCCCAATGTGTACCAAAATCTTCACTAGGTGCAGTTGTCAACTTGATTTCCTGTTGAGCCTGATTCTCGTGGCTACCCTAGAAAATCAATCAAAGGAGGTGAATCAAGCGTTATTTAAGAAATTAGAAGATATCTTTAATCAGTGATGTGCATACTCACTCGAAAATGAACATCAAACCATCCAGCAAATCCGCAGAGTCTTGTATTTTCTGCCGTGATAGAAGATGAAATGCTTGCACGGACAGTAAGTATATCATTTATGGTAGCTGTCGAACAATCTATCTCCTTAATAACCACAGGTGTCCCTATAACTTGATTTGGATGAAGATTGCTCCACAGTGATGTCTACATTGCGTAAATTATTAGAAGTACAGGGAGACATGAAAAAGCAATTATCACAACCAAAGAGAAATACAGGTAAAGATTTGAATATGGATTTTAAAGAAAAATGTAAATATAAATTATCACATAATGCATATTTAAAACCACAAAGGATGAAGGTGTGTACCATTATATGTATGGCGTGTTATCGAACATAATCTCAAAAACTCCAAAAAAATCAATATGGTCCATGCACACATAGAAGAATCATCTATAACAACAGGCAAGAGTAAAAGAAATAGGAGACCTCTTTGTCAAATGCTTACAAAAATAACAAGACAAAAGATCACCTAAAGAAGGAAGCAAATAGGTAACACCTTACACAGGAGAAATACTGACAAGTCTTTTCTATCAACACAATTCAACGAGGGGACAGAAGAATTGAGAAAGGCAGTGGGGAAGGAGGTCATGCAATAATATTTCCTACTCAAACAAGTGGAAAATGCAGCCATTACACATTCTAGCAGTTTAAATGCATAGCTCCAATATATATATGTGTGTGTGTGTGTGTGTGTGTGTGGGTGGGTGTGTGTGTGTGTGTGTTTGTGTGATAGTTTATCTTACGCAAAAAAATCAGAGCTAGTAAAATCCCAGAATCTGTACATAATGTCTCCAAAATAATCGAACATTAAGCATAACGACCTAAATGCAAACCTTCAAATAGTATTTTCTCTGTTCTTCAGCAAAAGGCTTTGTCAGAATCCTCATGTCAACGCCATAATAAGATTCAGTCTCACTAACAAAACCATGCCAATCATTCATGGCATCTTCATAATCACTCATTTTTTGGTCCACCAATCCAGACCTGATGGGTGCCATCCACATTTGAGCATGGCTTGGATACCTGAAAAACCGAGCCTCTCTAATTAAAATTTGACAGAAAAAAAGGACAAAGGCTGGTTATATTTGTTAGTACAGCACTTGAGATGAACTTGAAAAGCTAGGACCAAACCAAATTAGTGAAACCGTGTTAGTGGATTCAAGCTGAATGAGAGATTAAATTTGTCATGGCTTTAAATCTAAATCAACAAGTTCTTATCCTGCGCATTTCATGGAAACTTATAGTCTCAAATTTCTGTTTGAATGTATATTGACAGGTACATAAATCATAATACTAGAGCATCCGTTGTTCCACTCTTTATCTGATTGCTGTTCAAATTCTCACATCCATATCATGAAAATCAAACAGATTAAAAACATTTAAAAAGGTTCTATACAGTTGGCCATTAGGTAACTCATCCACATCGGTTGAATTGATTTCTTCAGAATTCACAAGGACAATCTTCCGTAAGTGATAAGAACCCTTCGAAAACCTTTATTTCTCAGATGATCACTTCTAAAAAATCATTGAAACGCCCATTTTGACTGCAGCTTCTTCGTAATTCTAATTCCTCACTTCAATAGCAGGTTGTACTTCATTTTGTATCCTCATATGCTCAGCTCCTTCACTTAAACTAGCTCCTTTCACGCACGGGTGCCTTGGATACACAGCAACAATCTCCATATTTGTTTTTCCTCTTTCCAGAGAATGGTAATTCTCGACAAATTATAACATAAAAGCTAATATCATAACAACAAGATACTTACAATATGACTATAAGAATCAACTTTTAAAATGTTATAGTAGGCATAGAGGCGTTTTACCTACGTGATGGGAGGCATGAGCCTAACTTAATTCAATATATACCACTTCAATAAAATTAAAGGTATCCTTTAGAACAGCATAATGGCGAAATAGTATTCTTGAATCCTTAGATAAAATAAAGATTGAAACAGCCTTGAAATGAAACATATTTTACTATTCTATTTTGGTCCAACATTACGCATCTACTAACCCTTTCAATTGCACATTCACCATATGTAGTTCAAGCTTTGTGACTTTTATCTTTCATTTCCCAGTGAGTCCAATGTGCCCAAAGAACATTCACACCTCTTTAGAAGTGTTAGCTTAAATGTGAGTTAGAGTAGCATCAAATCTTTATCTTCAAAGAAAATTTACAAAAACTAAGCAAAAGAACGTTGGAAAGGGAAAATTTAGATACTCGTTGCAATTCCAAGGAAATGAATAAACAAATTATAGGATAAGCTTAAAATTTGAAATCCAAAAAAAAAAAAAAAAGATGGAAATTTTGGGTTATAAGTTCATCAAGCAAACACTATATTTTCCCTACATTGTATAACTCAAATTCCTAGACATATAAGAATCTCAAAAGGTAGGAAGTATAAATTAAAAATTGGGAGAAAACAGAATTTAATGTCTATCTCTACGTATAAAGTACTCACATGACCCCACTTGGCTTCAGCCAACGCTCACGAGCACAAATTACAGAGTCGAACATTGATTCACGCAGAAGAAAGTNACTAAAGTTGATTACGAAGAAGAAGATGCTGAGATTGATGATAGAGATGGCAATGAAAAGGCTAACCTTTTTCAGGCAAAGTAACATCTTCCATCGACCCCTCAATAACTTCAACAACATCCTGAAGACTATTTGCTTTAACTAGGTCACGGGCATGTTCTGCCATCTTGGTGGCTTCCACTGCATAAACTTTCCTTGCACCTGCCTGTGCAGACCATATAGCTAGAATACCACTTCCCGTTCCTACATCCAAAACAGCCTACGCCATGTATTCACCAACTTAGTCCTATTCCATGTCAAAAATCTAGTTCAAAGACTAAAGCACACACATTTAACCAATGTGCCGACAATTAAATGTTTCGAGTATATGTACCATGTGCATCCCTGTTAGTATGCGTGCAAATATCCTGGGTATCATAAAATCATGACCATTTGCTAAAAAGTTTTCAAAAAATATAGAATAAAGAGATGTAGAGCAAGTTTGAATAAGTAACTCTTACACCTTAATTAAATAAAGTTAGTAGCAAATTAAGATGTTTTAAGCTTCATCAAAATTGAGAAATGCATTCACCTCAGCCAGCCTTGCAGAACATAAGCCAAATAATTTGTAACCGCGGAAAAAATCTAATTTAGAAATCACCTCCTTTAACAATAAATCCACAAAAACGTCAGGAACAAAATTCCAAGCAAATAAAAAGATAATTCCATGTATACACAAGGCATATAAATAAATAATAATCATTGTATAAATAGAAGAAAAGTTTTTACCTTTCCTTCGAAGTGGTGCTTGTTCTCGAACACGGCATTGTAGTAAGCGTCCATACGAACGCGGTCAGAAAGCATCTCCTTCTGGTGGTAGAGGAAACCGTACGTGCAGAAATAGTTAGCGAAATCTACACCCTTGTCCACGGCGGCGGCGGAGGTAGCACCACCGTTCACGGTTCTGGTTCTGCTGCCCATGTCAGCTCAGGGAGTCACCACCACCCAAAGCTGGGTTGTGTTTTGAACGTTGCACTGCTAAGGGAGAACTCGAATTCTAGGGCAGAGGGAAATGGAAAGTGCACGCGCATTTTTCATTTTAAAAGGCAGGCGAGGTATTTCTTTGAAGCTCCCTTAATTTATAGATTTATTTTATGTAGGACACTTAACTTTAATTTATTTCAATTTGATTACTAAACTTATAATTTTGTTAATCACAAAATTTCACTCTCGGTACCTAAACTATTGCATATCAAAGGATAGTTCCCCAATCAAGTTTTCATCACATTCAAATCCCCAAACTTTAATTATTGGTGAATCCAAGTCGAAATGGATGGCATAAGGTAAAAATTATGTTAAATGGTTAGTTTGTCAACGATTGATAAGACCGATTTCTCTCTTATCATTTGAGCTAGACATTGAAAATAATTTTGGTAAATGATTATTATATTGGAACCACACTTTCTATTTGTTACATCACATTTTTAATTGTACTTAAGGTCATCAACGTTTTCTCATTATAACATTTGTATTTCTCAATGATGGTTTTTGTCAAAATATTCAGTTGCTTTGAATAGTGGAAAGAATATTTTATTACACTTTTGTATTTATAATTTTTTTTAAAAAAATATATGACAGGAAAATGACTTGTTTTATGTCCTCCGAATAGAGTGATTGGATAAAAATCATTATCATAGACAAAAAGTGTTCAAATAAAAGATTTATTATAAAAGTGTGACGAAAAACACTAGAAATATAAATGCTACAATGAGTTCAAATATTATAGACCATAAGAGCAATTTAATGTGGTTCAATAAATAAAACATGTGTACATATAATTACCCTTCAAAATATAGCTTATTGGGAAAAGGGTAATTGCACTCTCATTAAAAAAATTATAACTGTGTCACATTTTAATTGAATTAAACATATAAAACATTTACTTACCAATACACTTATGTCCCTAACTTTTTATTTTTTCTTTTTCATTGTATTCCTATTGTAACATTATATTAATTAGCATATATTGTCTTAGACGACGAAGGTTAGAATGCGATGAAAAAAAATTGGAGATGTGAACATGAAATAATTTGAAGTTGAGTATATTTAATGCAATTAAAATGTAGTGCACTTATAAGAAAATGCAGATAAATTTTGTACTAATTAATTGGATAAAACGGTGTTAGTATATTGCCAGAAGATCATCTTTTTTTTTTTTTGGTGTAATTTTGTTAATTGGGCATGTTTAATTTGACTTTTAATTTGGTGTAAATTATTTAATTAAAATTTGAGCATGTTGAATTTGAATAAATTATTAAATAAATATCGTATAAATTATTTACATAAATTTTGAGCATGTTTAATTTGAATAAATTATAAATTATATATCGTATAAATTGTTTAATTATAATTTTGGCGTATTTAATTTGGGTAGATTATTAAATTAGGTTTGATTAATGCAATTAGCCTTTTAATATTTATTTCTTACTTATTTAATTACGGTATTAACTTTTATGTATAAAAGGAAAAATATATTATCCTTCGTTTCAAATCCTTGAAATCGCACATCACTCCCAAAAATATTCGATTATGTAATTAATTGTCAAAATTGTGTGAATTATTTTTGTAACTAAGGCGCAAAAAACAGAGAAATTAAGCAGAGACGCGACGTTGCAGGTAATTCATTTGGGTTCTTTTGCGCCCACCATGGTGGAAGAGGATTTCTTCTTTGGGAGCTCATGGGGAGTCAACTTGTTATTTATGTTTATTTGCCTGTATTTTGTGGACCATTTGTAATTATTGCATATTGATGAACCGTTGTGGAAGTTTTCTATCCGTATCTTTATGTTTGATTGGTATCTTTATCCATACGTAGCTTGTTGAGGGTTTATGCATCATTCACGTTGACATGATTTCATTAGTGAAAAAAATTCGTTTATTGTTTTAAGCTATCTAATAACGTGTTGCCACGTGACACAATGTAAAAAGTGATGTACATGTAGCATGATTCTATTAGTTTGTCTCTAACAAATTGTAGGATTTACTTCACTTTCTTGATCGTAACAAGTTCAGAAGGAACGAAGACTTTGTTCATAAGTACAAGAATTTTAGTATGTTCAGTGAGTTGAAGGTACAATACTTCAATGATGTATATGTCACATTTTTGTGCGTTTGTGATTTTTTTAAATTTTTATCACTTTTTTTTAGTATTTGTTACTTTTTTTGAATTTCTGTCACTTTTTTTTTAGTAAAAAACATCACTTTCTTAATAAAAAGTGACATTGTATGTTTTTTTTTATTAAAAAAAAAAGTAACACTTACTTTTAAAAAGTGACATTTCATCACATTTTTTTTAATAAAAACGTAAAATTGTGTCACTTAATTTTAGACAATATTTTTACTTTTTTATATTTTCAATCACTTACTTGAAATTTTGTCACTTTTTTAAATGTCAAATATCACTTTTTAATAAAAATGACATTGTATGTTGCTTTTTATAAAAAAAAATAAAATGACGCTTAACCTTTTTTAAAAGTGACAATTTTAAATAGTATTTTTTACTTCCAAAATACTTTACATATGAATTTTAAAAAGATTCCTAATTTTATGAATATTTTTGTAAGTTGCCCGAGCTAAAATTGCTATTCAACTGCCATACACATTCCATTCCTTTCTTTTGCTCTTTTTCCAATTAGGCTTAGTCTTGAAGATAGATTAATATCGGGGCTATGATATAGCAATTTCAAAGTATGAAAATTCAGCAAAAAAATTGCAAAAAAATATAAAAATTAAAATGCAAGAATGGTAATATCATTATATTATGGTCTTATTTCAACAAAATTTTGAAAATCGTGCGTATTCCAAACTCTGCCTCTACGACAAGTGTGGAATGAGGAGTGAGCGTATATATTCTCACCGTCCCCAAAGGAGACTTGAAATTAGGAAAATGACTCGTTAAGGCTTCTCTTATCACTTGATATCTCGATCCAAAAGTGAACATATGTTAAAAGTCTAAAAAAAGTAGCTTATTCGTAAAATCTTTAATGAATGTTTTGTCTCCAATGTTTTCTCCAATTTGGTCCTTCGGAGACTGGACAACCACAAAAACCAGCTATTTGGCAAATTCAAGGATTTCTAATGGCACAACCTTGATTGGGGTTTGGTGTATAACTTATATACATACACATAAAATTACACAAGTTGACTTGATATACCATATTCCCATAAATAATAAATTGATTTGTTGAATTTTACAGGCCATTGTTTTCATGCCTATTCAAAAAGTCAATGCTTGACTATTGAGTCACGTTCATTTTTAATGTAATATAATTATATATTTGTACCAGTCATTTCAAATCTGGTTTTCAACCATTCACTTTTCAATAAAATAATATTATACGTAAATTCAAATTTTTATTTTATTTTTTTAATCACACAATCTCCACAATCTACTATTTCAAAATGCGTTCTTAACGAAAAAAAAAAGGCTTAAAAAGGCTCTTAATATTAATTTCTCTTACAACAAGAAGCTTCCATAAAATTATGATTTCAAAAAGTCAATTGAATGAATATGGAGAAGGGTCAAAAAAAGGTGGAAATAATTTTTATTTTCATTTTTTTTTTTTTCTGAACTTGTTTAATTAAGATTATTGACATATAATTTAGGTGCACATCCTTTGACTTTGTCAATTGATGGGGAAGAAAAATACACAAAAAGAAATGGTCTTTGGTGTATGGTCAATCAACTTGGCCAATATGAACATTCTTTATTTCATCGTCTACATTGCATCTCAGATAAATAAAATATTCCATGATCAATGTACCTCTTCTTCCTAGAAAATAAGCAATAAAAATTTATTGCAAGTGTTTGATTTTTTTTTATTTATTTATTTCAGTTACCAACAAACATGAAATCAGAAGAAGAAATTTTAGTTTATACTCGATAACAGCAATGCAAAATTGATGGAAGACAAAAATGCAAATTTGATTGCGTTTTCCATAGTAATTGTACTCATAATTGTCATTATCATTGCTCGTTTATCTCTGAAACTTTCCAAGACATTTTTTCTGATATTTGGAGCTGATATTGCAGCAATTCTAGCAGTTTTTGCATTTATAGCGATCCGGGTTCGTTTTGCCGCTCGGAGAAAACAACTCGAACGACAGTTCGATTCAGAAGGCCGAGAGCTTCGAATCGAGTACAGTTTTCTGAGGAAAGTTGCCGGAGTTCCGATAAAGTTCCGGTATCGGGACTTGGAAGTAGCCACGGATGGCTTTCGATCTATGGTAGGACGTGGGGCGTCGGCTTTAGTCTTTAAAGGGATACTCAATGATGGGACGGCAGTTGCAGTAAAAAGGATCGAAGGGGATGATCGAGGAGAGAAGGAATTCAAATCAGAAGTTGCAGCTATTGCTAGCGTGCAACACGTCAACCTCGTACGCCTTCTCGGGTATTGTGTCCCGTCGACTGGTCCTCGTCTCCTTGTTTACGACTTCATTCATAATGGCTCGTTGGATAATTGGATTTTCCCCAAGGGGGAAAGTCGTGGTCGACGTACTGGTTGTTTGACATGGGATTCGAGATGTAGAGTTGCTCTTGATGTAGCGAAAGCGCTTTCTTACTTGCACCACGATTGTCGATCTTGTATACTGCATCTAGATGTGAAGCCGGAAAATATACTTCTCGACCATGATTATCGCGCACTCGTGTCAGATTTCGGGCTCTCGAAACTGAAAGGAAGAGACGAGAGTCGAGTTGTGACAACTATCCGTGGGACTAGAGGTTACTTGGCTCCTGAATGGCTCCTGGAGAATGGAGTTTCTGAGAAATGTGATGTGTACAGTTATGGAATGGTGCTGTTAGAGATTATTGGTGGACGAAGAAACGTCCGTGTTCTCGAAAAAGGCAAAGGTGAGTCGAAAAAAAAGTTTCAATACTTCCCAAAGATTGTGAGCGACAAATTTAAAGATGGGAAACTTATGGAAATTGTTGATCCAAGGTTGGTTGAAGATGGAGGGGTTAATGAGAGACAATTAAAGAGACTGGTTTGTGCAGCTTTATGGTGCATACAAGAGAAGGCCAAGCTTAGGCCAAGCATGGCTATGGTCGTTGAAATGCTCGAGGGGCGTGTACCGGTCGAAGACCCGCCCAACACACAAATGCTTATTGTTGATTTGTTATCAATTGATGAAGAGGCAGCTGATCCTGGTCGTACTCCCAGGCCTAGATTTGGTATAGTGGAAAGTTACCAAATGAATAGTGACATTCCTTCCACGTCGAGTTACTCGGTTACAATGTCGATACTCTCAGGCCGGTAGGTTCTCATACTAAGATCAGAGAAGAAAGGTATATTAGTAATGTAAAGTTTTGCATTGGACAAGAATTTTCTTTTGGTCATCAGTCATCAAATTGTAAGAACAAAGATTTCAATTGATTCATTTGTGTATCTACAGATATACAAAATAACATTCACAAATTGCTTCTATTCAAGCTGTAATGCTTTGCTTTACCAGTAGTCCATGCATGAACAGTTACCATCCTTAAAATGGTGAAACCGGTTGCGATCTCTAGCCATAATCTCCCTATTGAAGATCTTTGATATTAGCTTTGTGGCTGAATGGCAATTACCACATACACGAAGATTCTTAAAAATCCTTAGGGTCATCCCAGGTTTTGTACTGATCAAACCAAAAGCAATCGCCAATTTCTCGCTGTGTTGACATAGCAACCCTTCCTTCCACTCCTCATCCATGTCATAATGCACCTCAGATGTATCGGGTATATGCCCAGCCATTTCTAAAAGCCTATCTACTTCATCAAGCATGTTATAGATTTCAGTACTCTGTGGATGTGTTCGGTCGCTGACAAGAAACTCATGGACTACACTTTCAACCTCAATGGAGGTGCAACCAGGAACTTTGTTCATTCCCTTGTCTTTTAGAAATGTTCTTATTTTTGCTACATCGTCCCATCTACCCGCGCCTGCATATAAGTTTGACAAAAGTACATAAGCTCCAGGGTTATTAGGTTCCAATTTAAAAAGATTTTTGGCAGCATATTCACCCAGCTCAAGATTCTTATGGATTCTACAAGCCCCGAGCAGAGAACCCCATATAGCACCATCTGGCTCGATATCCATTCTTTCTATGAGGGCCATTGCTTCATCAAACAATTTTGCTCGGCCGAGTAGATCAATCATACACCCATAGTGCTGCAATTTGGGGGTAAAATTATAATCTTGACTCATGGAATTAAAATACCGACGACCAAGATCAACCAGACCAGCATGGCAAGAAGCTGACAAAACGCTAACAAAGGTAATCTCGTCCGGTTGGAATCCTTCTTTGAACATTTCAGAGAAAAGCTCAATTGCCTTATGTGCATCTCCATGCATCGCTAACGCAGATATCATTACATTGAAAGATGCCAAACTTTTTGTTTCCATGCTGTAAAAGATTTGTTTGGCAGCTTCAATGCTTCCACATTTTGCATACATATTAATGAGACTCGTCCATAGAGAGACATTAGTGAAGTCCTGATAATGCTTATCGATATAAACATGTATCCATTTACCAAGATCAAGAGCACCCAAGTGCGCACAGGCTGGAATAACATTTAAGAAAGTAACATCATTAGGCTCTACATTTTCTAGCTGCATTTGACGAAAAACTTCCAAGGCCTTTTTATAACTGCTCATGTGCGTGTAACCACCAATCATAACATTCCACGAGACAATATCTTTTTCTTGTAAACTCTCAAACAAAGTCCACGCCATATCAAGATCGCCACATTTTGCATACATATCAATCAGGGCATTAACAATGCGAAGATTTGAATCATGACCATGATCTTCAATCCAAGATCTAACCGAGTTTCCTATTTCAAGCGCGCCCAAGTGAGCACATATAGAAAGAACACTCAACAACGTGCTCACATCGGGACTAGCTTTTGCTTTCCTCATTTCTTGAAATAAGATCAGAGCCTCGTCAAACTGGCCAATTTGAGCATACCCTGATATCATAGCATTCCACGATACAACATCTCTTACGGGAATTGTATCAAACATATTACGAGCAATATCCATGTAGCCCTTAGCAATGTACCCAGCAATCAACGCTGTACAAGACACTGCATCTCTAAAATCCCCTTTATCAAACACCATCCGTGCATCATCTAAATCCCCATTCTGAGCATACATGTTGATAAGTGAAGTATGTACAAACACATCAAATTCAAGTCCAAGTTTCAATACATGGGCATGAAATTGTTTTCCCAATTTTAAAGTCATCAGCTTTACACAAGATTTAAAAACAAACGGAAATGTATAAGAATTTGGTTGAAGACCCAAAATAAGCATTTCTATGTAATAAATTAGAGCCGAACTAGGCGACGAGCTTAACGAGTATCCGCGAATCATCAAGTTATATATAATGTGATTAGGATTCTCAATCGACTTGAAGATAGATACAGCATAAGAGAGGTCACCAGATGGGCTAACGGCGCAAAACTCGATAAGTTTGCTGAGTGCAAACAGTGTGTTGTGGAGTCCAAATTTGATGATTTGACAGTGGATTTGTTTGAGTTTCTTTATGCTTCTGCATTTAGAGAGGAGAGTAAGAGAGGGGTGGTTTTGGAGTAGTTTGTAGGGAGGGTCCGAGGACGCCGGATGGAAGTGGAGGAGATTGGAGGATGCGGCGGCGAGTGGTGGTACAGAAAGAGCCATATGGCGGGTAGTAGGATGGGCATAGGCTGATTAACGTGATAACGTTCAGGGAAGGTAGAATTTGATTTGAAATATGCTAATTTCGGTTGGACAATGATTGAACATTTGCCTTAATTTTTGTGTCGTTTCAAAGTGGATTGAAATGCTCATAATTTGTGAATAGTAAGTACAGAAACATTCTGAAAAGTCTTATTTTACTCGCTTAATAAGAGCTTTAGCTACCGCAGTTAAAAATCCTCCTAACAAATGAGCAGTTTTATCCTACTCGTTGTGGATATGAGAACAATTTCAATAATAAGTAACAAGATTGATTGCCCACCCGTTGAGGTGGCAACGCCATATCAATGTGTCAAACATTTTTTATGTTGTAAAGTCAAAAAGATGATTTGATAGTTGATGTGGCATTGTCACATTAGCAGTGGGCAAAATTTATCCTATCCACCTTTGATATAAATTGGGTAAACATTTTTTATGTTGAAAAGTAAAAAAAAAAAAAGATGGTTTGGCTGTTGATGTGACATTGTCATGTCAGCGTAGTAGATAATTCATGTAATAAGTAAATAATAAGTTTGGATCTCACAAAAGATATTTTTAACCATTTTTTTTGTCAAACGTGTTCAATTCAGGCACTTCATAGTTTAATATATAGATAAAAGATACGTTTAACCATTTTTGTCAAACATGTTCAGTTTAGACACTTATAGTTTAATATTGGAGATTGTGAAAATATACCTGACACTCAAGAGCTTCTTGCATACAAGTTAAAGGACTTCATGTCTATATGATATTAATGTCTAATGAAAAGACATTCAAGTTCAAACCTCGTAATTTATTTTGATCAAATGAAATACATAACATCATCTAAATGTGTATAGGAAATATAAATTTTTTTGAGTCAGCATGTCAAATAAAACTTTCAAATTTAGATGGATTTTTAGAAATTTGGTTTTTCCTTTGACACATCAACTTGACAGATTATTTTTCTAGATTGCATTAGAGTGACATTTTTCAGACATTGTCTATCTTGCTTATGTGACAAATTTCTCTTAACAATTCACTGAAGCATTGAAGATGTTTTAAAAAATCCGTTCATTAGTTTTATTGTTCGGGTTATCATAACTTTTATGCATTTGAAATGCACAAATCTTTCAAAAGAGTAATTGTTAATCAAAATATGTACTCGCTGTCTTCTCTTATTCATTCTCAAAATGAAAAACAAAACAATTGCATAAACGTACTCATAAGTTACATCATAATTTTCGTCAAGGTAAATTGCAAATTTCGTCTCCAACCTTTGGCTAAAATAGCGAAGAAATGAAATGTTCTAGGCTTAATATTATATAAATTCAATAGATCGAAAATCACACCCCATACTCCCCAGATATTTTGTAGGTAAAGTTTCAAGTTCCCTTCCCTTGTATATTCATTTTACAATCAATATGCTGAGGTATGAGAAATGCCAAATCCCCCATTTGGGCTTAGGTAAGAGCCCCTAAACTCTTTACTATACCTGAATAGACGAAAAAAGTTGGGCCAAAATAACATAATGCCACTTTTGGCCCAGCACATAATTATCGAAAGATTCTCGTCATGGTCCAAAACTGACAAGTAGACCCGAAACCTCCAAGGCTTCATCTTGAAACATTTAAGCCTTTGTTCGATAGGGATTAAAATCTAGATTTAATTATTTCCAAACGGAAGCTTAAAATGTAATCTTCTAGACTTGACTAAGTTAAGATACATTCATATAGATGAGATTGTTTAACCAACAGTTGATCATCCCAATAATATTGTGTACCTGATGTGATTTTATCTCTGGATAGCTCTTCAACATAGTATATGTGAAGAGAGCACCATTTCTGTTAGAAAGAGAGTGAAAAGTTAGGGACCGTCGCTGCAATTTTTCCTAAATTAAAAAAAAAAAATGCTTTTCAATAAGTTAGGCCAAACAAATGTTAAAAATTAGATATTCAATTCTATCTATACCATTTAACAAAATGCTCCAATCAATAAAAAATTGTAAACATCTTGTAGATTATGCATATCATGACTTATGTTGACCTTGTTTTTTTATAGGAGGACGTGGTCAATAGATTTCAAAACCTCTTACGTCCACTTAAGTCTGTTCTTGCACGCTAGGACAAATCGTCAGCCACACGTGACCTACTTTGACGGTAAGGGAGGCGGTCGCGTGCACCCGACTATCAAGTCAATTGAAAATATAAGTATTTGAATGTGGGACATGCTTTAGACTGAGCCATTGTGTAAGAGGGGTTCAACTTTGAGAGAATATGTAAGGAATATAGAGACCAAAGTTGTAGCTTGACAATTTGAATATAGAGACCACAACCATAAGGGCTTGGACGAAGCAAATGGGTGGGTTCGGCCTCTCCATGGAAATTTGGCAAAAACTGCCACATGGGTAAATGACGTGGAGTGCGTGTACGACAGATTTCGTGTATTAAAAAATACAGAAATCGTTACTAATTGTATTTTTTGAAAAAAATACAAATAAATAGAAATTTACTTGTAATTGCAAAAATCCTCTGATTAATGATCTT
>CAIGRP010096171.1:0-17721 GCA_903798385.1 Fraxinus cuspidata | reverse complement strand
GAAGGACCCAACTCGACGGTCGAGGCCTATCATCAAGTGCACTGACTTTCGCCATCTCCTCAGCATAAATGGGAACACAATATTGTCCCTCCGCTTCCTCCACCCGTACAACATCATTGTCTATATCCCCATTCCCGATTCCTCCAACCCACACCACCAGAGCAGTATCATTCTCTGGCTCCCCTTCCTTCGAAGGCTTAGAATGTCTCCTACAGTATGTATTCACCACCCTAGATATTGACCATATCGGCCCTTGCTGTTTCTCAATGGCCAACGTTGATGTATTTCACAACAGCATATTTATCCACATATTTCTCCTATAAGGAATGAAGGAAACTAAACCCTTGTTTGAGCCCTATTTTATCAAAAAATCATTTTTTCAAAACTCATTTTCAACCACACATTCTCCAATAAAATAATATTACACTAGAAAACTTTTTCTCCATTTTAACCATACATTCTCCAAAAATCACTATGCAAAAATGCATTTTTCTCTTAAAATGGGGCTCAAACAAGATTTAAAATATACCAAAATAGAGAGATGGAAACTCAAATGGCCAGGTTTAGATTGAGTACCATATTTTTGAATATAGAAACACAAAGTGCTGCCGTGCTGATATACTTACTGAATGAATTTGAACATGTCAAACAATGGGTTGCATTATCTAAAATTAGGTAATGACACAGTTGTGAAATTCGCCACCTCTCCCACTTTTGGAGAATAAGTATAAACTTAGAAACGAAGATGTATGTACTGAACAGAATTTAGGTAAGGTGCAAATAGTATATGCACGCAATACTAGGTATTATCCCTATTAAAGTTCTGTAACACAGAACTCAATAATGAAGTACAGCAAGATGTAATCCAGTACCAGCATAAAATCTTCCAGTCAAATTTTTCACCGCATTTGCAGCATGCTCTTCCTCTCTGAACTGAACATAAACATTGCCAACCTGCCAAAATACAAGATATGAATATTAATATGATAAAAAAACAAGAAGACTGAAAATGCCAATAGAATACAACATGAATGAGTCAAGGGAACTAGCCATGTGGTCAGCCAAATTGTCGCAGATGTTCAAGCTTTCGATCTCTCCATACTTGTTGAGCTCCTCAAACAAGTCTTCATAAAAATCCTAAAACATCAGTAGAAAGTAAATAACCATGCCATTAAATCCCACAGTGCACCATCCACAGAAAGATATCATGAGCAGATACAACACCCATATAATCTCATAGGACAAATCATCATCATGAAATAAAGTGAGACCAGTTTGAATCTTAAATTTGCTAGAAAAGCAAAAGAGAAAGGTCAAAGAAAATGAAGAAACAATACAGCGACCCAGTAATCTTCAATAAAAACCAAATGTAGATTTAGATTTCTCAAATTTAGTCATCCCAAAATAATAATAATAATGATGATGATGATGATGTGACAACCAGATTCGAAAAACTTCAGTCAACTAAAGAAAATAATCCTACAACAAAACTAGAGTTCAAAACCGTAAACAAACCCTTCGTCAAAAAATACACATAAACCCAGTTCAACCTCATATTCGACTAAAAAGTAATATACCCATATTAAGTTAAACTTCATCAAAATCACTACTATAAACTAATAACCCTCTACCGTAGCTTAATTACAGTAAATCATTTCCGCAACATATTAATAACATCAATTAAAACAACAATATGAATCTCTAAAACTAATCTTCCTCCCAAAACTGGCTTTACCTCAAAATGTTCCTGTATCGCTTTGGGATCGATGGGCTGACCCTGAGCATCAACACCAGGAGTGATCATGTCAGGACGCTGGTACATGTTAGAGAGCAATATTGTTGGACTTATGCTGGGCTTGGTATGGAGCCTGGAACACCGGTCCCCGTGTCTGCACGCGCCGATCTTGAAGTAGAAGGGGCAGTTCACTCGATCCTTCTCCGTACCAAATATCGATGCCAAATGCTCCGCCATTTTTGATGTTGATAAAAACCGATTTTTGGAGTTCAATTGTGTGATTTGGGAATTTGGAGAAAGAGAGGAGAGGGTTACACTTACACCATTTGACTTGTGTCGACGTCGTCTGCTATCTGTCCTAAGCGCAAAAAAGTTTTAATTTTTCTTTTAATTCATAAACAAAATATAACTTAAATCAAAATTAATAATTAATTTTAAAATAATGCTAGATGTACATTCATTGTTAACTTTAATCGAATATTTTACGTGACTTATAATTTTTCAATAACATATTTCATCAACTTTTATTAAAATCTATTAAAATTCTAATTTTTAATCGAATCCAAACAATATTAAGTTACTTATTCAGTATTAGTATTTTAAAAAGTTAAAAAGTGTGAAGTATGACGAATCGTAGAGGTCAAGTTTCGACCTCGGTAAAAAAATGTTTTTTTTTTTAATATTATTATAAATTTTTAAATCAACTTAAAAATTATTTAATAATTAAAATGTAAAAAAAATGTTAAAAGACATTAAAAAAAATGTAATAAAAGCGTGTCTAGACGCGAAAAATATAAAAAATAAAAAGGAGAAAGCGCGAAGCGAGGCTTAGGCGCTACTTTTTAAGAACATTGTTCAATATACAAAGAACAATTTCACGTTTTTCAACTTACTGAACATGTCTTAGTCCTAACAGAGATTTTAAATAAAAATATTTGAGGTATAAGGTGGTTTGCCCGAGTGGTTAAGGGGGAAGACTTAAGATCTTCTGCACATGAGTGCGCGTGGGTTCGAACCCCACAGCCACCATTTAATTTTTATTTTCAGTTATATATAATTATATTTCAGTCATTCCTTAATCTCGATGTAGAATCCTTGTACCAAATTTAAAATTTTGTAACGTTATTTTATGCTACTAATTTCTATCAAGTTAAAGAGCTTGTATAAATGGTGTAACACTCTCTTACCATTCGAGAAAGTTTGTAATTTTGTTGCAATCTAATCTATGATAATTTGCGCAGAATATTTATTTATTGGACAAATGTCACCAAGAAGCGATATTAAGGTAGTAGTTTGAAAATCACACATTTTTAGATGTTATACCGTGAGCAAAATAAAAAAGATTTAAGGGGTAGAAACCCAATAAGTTCTTGAACTTGTGCACGTGTTCTAAATCGATCATTGAACACAAAACACTTCAAATTAATTATCATACTTTAGCTCCTATTTAGTCAAGATAAAAATTAGATTTTTAGTAAATTTTAATACAAGTTAATGAATATGTGATAAAAAAATATGAATTCCATATAATATATGATTAAAATTAATTATTAGCTTTAAATTGAATTTTAATAAGATTATTTATCTGAACCAAACAGGAGATTATTATCCATTTCACATCCGTCCTCAAAATAATATTTGGATTTGCTCAACGGATGTCGACAGAAGGGCGTTCAAGAAGTACAAAAAATTTGGAGTTTTAGTTCAAAGAAAAATTCGAAACATGTAAAAAAGTCGAAGAATTTATTAGCATTTCATCCCTCCAAATTACTTTACCCAACATGCTGGCTAACTCATAAAATGTTGAATTTTTAGATGTCTCGAACTTGAATGTCTAAAGAACCAAGGTCCATAAATGCAAAGTTACATGGAATCCCGAGCCAAGGTTGCACAAGTCTGAAGTTACTGCAGGTGTTAACCTATTGGTAACAGTTTTACTTTGGTGAAAAATTGCACAATTAGTCTTAACCTTCAACATTGGACTTTTTGGTCCCCATCATTTTAGTACTATTCGCATAGTTTTGTCATTTTTAGTTTTTAAATAATTCCATCAAATATTTATTTTCTTTACCCGCCCTCCAAAACTCAAAATTCTGGCTCCTTCGCGGCTTCCTATAATCTCGAAGTTAGGCATGTGTATTTTAAGCATAAATGGCATGTTTGGTAAAATAGATTTGGTACTGAACAATATGAAAGAAGATAATCACAAAAGAAAAGAAATTCTATTATAAATGCATATCGATTGACAAACAAATGACAATAGTTACAACCAGTGTTGCTCTCCGAGTCTTTTGGGTGCCATTCTACTACAAAAACCAATGGAGTAATCCTGACTCATGGAAACAAGAATAATCAACTAACAAAGACAAAATAATAGACCCTCACCCAAAAAACCAAAGAAAAAGAGAAGGCACAATGTAATTGTGCAAAAGAATGATCAAAACTTCAACAACCTCCAAAATCCTACTCTAATGCTAAGCCGGTTTACATACAATTTGACCCTTTCCACTTCTTTAAGAAATTTATTTTAGGGTCGCCCACCCTCGTCCCATCCGTGAAGCGAGGCGGGATAAAAGTGAGCCGTTCAGCCCTACCAGATTACGAATAAGACCCCCCAAGGACGGGGAAAGAAAGCTCTATGATTCAAGGATGTATGGATCGGAAATGGGTTCGCTGTGTAAACATTGTCACAAATGGTCCTCATTAAGTAATAAACTTACAGTAAACCAGCAAGGATAGCACCAGGATCTGATGTGGCAGTCGGTGGACTGACCGGCTGAGCTGGTGGAGGCACAGGCGAGGGTGCTCGAGAAGGAACTGGTATGCTAACTAATTGTTCTTTAATAAACTCCTTCAATCTGTGCATAAGATACTTACAACTATTAATTATGAGGTGCATATAGATTCTATAAACATTTTTATTTTGGTCTAAACAGATTGAAACATACTCAGAAGTCAGTGCAGGATCTCCAGATGCAACGGTCATACGCAACTGGGTTCTATCTGCTGGATCTGTTTCTACTCTTATCTGATAGAAAAGAAATTTCTGATGAGAGAGTTGTCATTTAGCAGTGCTAATAGAGTCGTAAAACATAATGACTGAATTTCACAAAGGAAATCTATAACTTCTTATCCAACCAAAAATAAAAAAAATAAAAAAAATTCAAGTGTTCTTTAATATTTTCTTATCATTGGCTCCAAACAAGCAGCTAAGCAAAGAAAATTAGCTAGATCATCCACGACCTTTAATGATAGTTGCATAATCAATAATCAACAACAGATGAGATTCAATTTTCCATTAAATAGACATGTAACCCTCATGGAAGCGCGCCTAGCAGATTTCTATGATATCGGCCAAACTTAAGAATGAGAGGATGACATGAGATTTCAATGATTTCTGTTGCTGATTGTATAACTATCATGAAAAAGAGGACCAACTTGTTCTTTTAAATGCTAGGTCAATTTTCCTTCAAGTAAATTATGGAGTATAGATAAGATGACAAAGCACAATTTCTTAAGCATGCCTAGCCCGTTTCATTTGCTAAATAGACAGTTGTGCTCAGAGTCAAAATCAAGTTTTAAGAGCGAGGGTCCAGGTAATCTTTTCATTGAATGCCCATCACATGGTTCACTGTAAAATTCCTATATAGCATTCAAAACAAATGCAGTGTACAAACTTTCTAAAACCAGCTTACCAAACATAACATGGCTCGTGTATTTTCAGAATAGAACGTCGTGCTAGCGACCATATTATTGGGATTGGGATCCTGGACAGAACATCAAAGAATAAACTCCCTGATTAGAGGTCAAAATTATAAGCATGGAGTGAGCTAAAACTCAATAGGATCTGAGACTTACAAGCCCAGGGCAAACTGTCAACCGAAAACTGTTAAATAAGTTTGCCATTTCCACAAGTGGCATTGATCTTACACCTCTAACCTGGTTCATTTATATGATAATAAGCTTAAATATGTATTCTTCTAGGTTAGATATGTGAAGTTGAGAAAATATAAAAATGCACATACAACTTCTTGGAGCTTCAATGGTGGCCCTGAGAGTGATCTCCACTGAGGGAAAAACTCTTCAGGAGACACCTGAATAGGCTGCAGAAATTTGTTCAACACAGCAGGAAGGCGCAGTTTAGGATTGACCTGATGATGCAAATTTCCATGTTTTAGCAAAATATAAACAAACGGATTCTATTTTTGGTTTTCAATTTTTTTTGCAAAACTAGTATTTCATGGGCACAATACCACATGGGTTCCGAACTTATATGAGAAATCAAGAACAGCTACGTCTCTACTTGGCCGGAGGTTGATTACTTCAAGTGGGCATTGCACCTAAGCAACCAAAAAAGTTAATTTTGACAAGGGAAATTACCATATATGATATTAAAGAAGAAAATGGAAGACAAGATTACTTTCAGGATAATGAAAAATCAGACCTGTGCCCTAGGTGGAATAGTCTCAGGCACTGGTGAGAGTTCCATTTTTAAATGTGACGGGGGCAATATCAGAGCTTGAACTGATACAAGTGGAGCAATATTCTTATTTCCCAAGAAAAGAACAAGCCGTCCATGCTGTGCTCGCCATTCTGCTTTAATGCCAATCTGGAAAAGTATGTTACCCCCAAAAAAAACCAGTTGGCAGAGGGAGAAAAATCATTATCCTCTTATATTGCTTGAAAGTTTAAAGGGAACGTAGGCTGTTGCATAACAATTAAGCAAAATAGTACTAAAAGATTGTGCACCTGAATATAAGGGTCCTCATATAGCACACCACTATCCTTAAGGCATAAAGCATGAAACCTTTCTGCAATATCACCAATTGGCTGTAACAGTCATCGATTTAAGAAAGTCAGAAGTATAAAAATATGATGGAGAAGGGGTCAGAGCAAAGTGCTGTATGAATCTAGGTGAGACTCCATGAAATCTTACCATCCAAAATAAAGGAACTTGTACAAATTTAGCGATTTAAAATGGTGGAATTTGGTAGCAGAACAAACTTTTATCCCAATAAACTTGGAAGATGCATTGTCAACAATTGAGTATAATTTTACGAGTAAATTACATAGACACCCTATGAGGTAATTGAATATTATAGAGACATCCCATCTCTTTTTAAACTTACCAAAACCCCCGTTGAAGGCAAAATTAACACCTATTTCCTATTTAACAATTTATTTTATGTTATATTTTAAACATTTATTTGTATGCAAACAAGATGTTCATTTGTCAATTATTTGTATGCAAACAAGATGTTCTCAATATTTTTTGAAGACCTTATTAATTATTTTAGAAATAAAATATATATCATAAATTTATTTGAACATTACTACATAAATTTAACTACATTTCTTTTAACTAAAGGCCCTGGTAGCATTTAAATTTAAAAAAATTAAGAAATTATAAAAAAATGAGAAACAATGATAATTTCAATTTCATTTAATAATAGTTTAAAATTTTCAATTATGTTGTAAATACAAAAGGGTGAAATTGAAAACATAAATTTATTTTTGGCTGATGGGCAAATCTATTATGGAAAAAAAAACTCGAGGGAGGTTTCCATAATCTATTGAAAACAATCTTTTCATTATTTGAAATTTATGGACCCGACGAGTGTTAGCTTAAGTATACAGAAGCTAATTTGTTAGATACCTTCCTGCTACAAAACTTGATAATAGCACCCGTCATTTAATTCTACGGGAAAGGATCACTTTAGATGTTTCAGAAAAAGACATGAATCCCACATAAGAGGATGCCTTCAGGGGCAATTTCCAGTAATCAAGACATTCCATTGGTCAAGATCAGAATAGCAACTGGATAGCACATGCATGTCAATAGAAAGCAATAATTATGTTGTATAACATAACAGGGGCATCAATTCTGTAATTGACTCGTTAATCCGGGCTGTAAATAGGAGAAGAGATTTAGCTTACCATATATAGCTTACCAAATATAGCTCCCTAAAATCACTCTTATGTAATTAGCATGTATAGCTTAAGTTTCCTTGTATGCTTGTTAATTTTACTTATATAATGAAAGACCACCTCAGAAGAGAGGACAATTTGAACCATTTTGTTATGGTATCAAAGCCATATTCTAAGAAATATCATTCCTTTTTTTTTTTCAGTCATAGCCTCAAAAATTATGGAGAAGTCAGATAATGTTTGTGTCAGATTCACTGGAAAAAATTATGCTGCATGGGAGTTTCAACTGGAAACATTTCTCAAAGGCAAACAGTTGTGGGGTCATATAGATGGGAGCAACAAAGGAGGATCTGTTGCCGCTGACAGGGCAGCCCAAGATAATCAGATCATGTCATGGATTCTTGGTTCTATGGAACCACATCTGATTCTTTTTCTGCGTCCTCATAGGCCTGCAAAGGATATGTGGGATTATCTCAAGCAAGTCTGTAACCAAGACAACAATACTACGCGCTTCCAGCTTGAGTTGACTATTGCTAACTATACCCAAGGAGACCTTTCCATTCAAGATTATTACTCTGGTTTTATGACTTTGTGGAATGATTATTCAGACCTTATTACAGCCAAGATCTCTGCAGAAGGATTGGAAGCAGTACAACACATACACAAAACCAGCCAAAGAGACCAATATATGATGAAATTGCCATCTGATTTTGAATCTGTTCGTGCCTCTCTAGTAAATAGAGATCTTGTTCCAACTTTGGAGGCATGTTTTAAAGAACTCTTGCATCGGGAACTACGTCTCAATACTCAAAATATTATGGAACAGGCATGTGTTGCTTCTAATATTGTCTCAGTTGCCTATGCTGCTCATGGGAATGGAAAGGGATGTGATATGAGCACCACACAGTGCTATAGTTGTAAGAAGTATGGCCATATTGCTCCTCACTATCCTCAGAAAGTTTGTAACTAATGCAAGCAGGACACAATATTAAGGAGTGTCCTGTTCGACCATCGCGCTACAATAAGGCTTTTAATGTTACTGTTACTTCTGCTGCCTTACAACCAGCCATTACTAATGTGGATGCTGTAACATCTGCCCTTAGTTTACAGCCTCCATAACCTATTATAACTCGAGAGACGGTGCAGGAAATGATTGTGAGTGCTTTTTCAGCATTTGGTCTTCAAGGTAATGGTGTTCTTCATCTACTTCTTGGTATGTTAGAATATTTATTTTGGCATAATTTAAATCAAATGTTTAATTATATGGCAATAACTTATTAGTAGCAATTATATCTTTATTAATTATTAATATAGTTAATTGGATAATTAGTTGATTGATTACACTTTATACGGAAAAACATGCAATATTAATAAGGGAATGAATGTTTGTACTAAAATAGATAATAGAGTCAAAACTTAGAAACATATATTTATACCGTCTCATATTACTTACACTCACACACAACTAAACTTGTACTTTAAAAATTCCTTTCTTTTAAGTCATCTTCTACGTACACTTTCACATTACAAAGTTTAGCACGCGCGGTGTTCAAGGAATTTTGGAGTGAAAGTCTAACCAAGCGATTTCCTCGATTTACTTTGATCTTCTTCCATACAATTGTAAGTGTAGTAGTACGAACTGTTCTTTCATTGTTTAAATTACATAAATTTATGTTATAAATATGATGATACGGAAATCCAAGTTATGATTATGATAAGGGTCTTATATGTGTAAGTTCAAAGAACCGGAGTTTAGTAGAGCTGTACAGGAAATTATAGCCACGAAGTTCGGATTTTAATTCTCAGTGTCTCCATGTGTATGTTATGATTTTTCGTATTCAAATATGAGATGAAATTCATTATTACTCATTTACTAAAATTTATGTCTCGTATGTATAGGCTAAAATTTTTATAGGTAACTAAAAAGATGGGTTCGAGGCGATCGGAGGTGGATTGTGCTTGCATAGGTTAAAACTGAAGAATAAATTATGTAGTTAAAGATTTTAATAAATCCTCACATGTTAAGAAAACATTATCCATTTTTTTCTTTTGATTATGAAAGTAATCTTTACGGTACATGTATAATGATTCAAAAGGTAAAATTTGGGTCGTTAAATCATAGACTCTGGTGCCTCTAATCATATGACTAATTCTCTCCATGAATTAAGTAATATCAGAAAATATGTTGGCTCCTATCATATTCAAACAACCAATGGTAGTGCTCTATACATTGAGGCAGTTGGTGACGTATCATCTAACTTTGACGATGTTCTGGTGTCACAAGATCTCACTGTGAATTTAGTATCTATAGGCCGCTTGTGGATCAAAACTATAATGTACATTTTACTAATAATGGTTGTATTGTACACGATCAAATGTCAGGGGAGGTGATAGCAAAGGGGCCTAAATATGGACGTCTCTTTTCTTTGCAACTACCTGTTCCACAAAGCTTATCTTCCTCAGTCATGTCTTTACTTGTAATGAGTCTAAAGTGTCAAATGAAATTTGGCATAAACGTCTTGGCCATCCTAATTCTAGGATTCTATCTTATTTATTGAAATCTGGTCTATTGCCTAATAAAGAGCATTCCTTTTCCACTATATTTCCTAATTTTGCAACTTGTAAAGCGGGCAAAAGTAAGACTTTTACCTTTTCCTTTTATAGGAAGTAGAGCAACTTACATATTTGAGATAGCTCATAGTGATGTTTGGGGTATTAGTCCTATCATTTCTCATGGTCAATACAAATATTTTGTGGGGTTTATCAATGACTACAACAGATATACGTGGGTTTATTTCTTGCAGAACAAATCAGAAGTTTTTCCTATGTTCAAACTATTCTTAACTCTTGTTGACACCTAATTTTCAACCACTATTAAAACTCTTCGATCTGACTCGGGTGGGGAACATATGTCTATGAGTTTTAATCTTTCTTGCAATCTAAATGTATTATCTCTCAACGCTCTTGTCCATATACTCCACAAAAAAATGGAGTTGTTGAAAGAAAGAATCGTCATCTTTTATATGTTGTTAGGACCTTGCTCACCGAGTATTCTGTTCCTCCAAAGTTTTGGGTAAAAAAACTTGCAAAAATACCTTTCTTATCAATAGACTCCCTTCCCAAGTTCAAGATTTCCGGTCTCCATATTTCAGGCTTCATCATCACAATCCTACCTGCTCAAATCTCCACACTTTTGGATGTGTGTTTTATGCATCTTCCTCCACCTAACTGAAACAAACTTTCTGCTTAGTCTATCCGTTGTGCATTCTTGGGATATAATGTCACACAAAAAGGGTATTTATGCTATGATCCAAACTTTAATCCAATGGGAATGTGCTCCTCTATGAAAATCAATGGTTCTTTCCTATGTCTTCATCACGAAAGCCTCCTCTTTCTCTTACCTTCTTTTGATGACACCTCTAGTACTCAAGTCGAAAGGTATAAAGCAGGTATGGTATAGGCGCGAAGACTTCAAGTGCTGCCTCCTACTCGTGCCTTGCCATCTGCTCCCTTGCGCCGCTCTTCTAGAGTATCTGGTCCTTTGACCGTTATGGATTTGAGTCACTGATGGCAGGTACCTGTAATTCTGCACTCTCAGCCACTATATCCTCTATTGTTATTCCTTCCACTCACTCGCAGACAGTTAAAGAAAAATGTTGGCAGCATGCCATGCATGAGGAACTATGTGCTCTTGAAGCTAATGAGACTTGGGAAGTGGTAGATTGGTTATATGCGCCTTCCAGCCAGTTTACTTTCCACTTCTACTTCTGCAATGTGCAAGTTACGTCGCTACTTGTATGGTCTCAAGCTGCCCCTGTGTGTGGTATGATAAATTTGCCTCTACACTACTCAAGTTGGCTTTTCTCAAAAGCAAGTATGATGCATCTTTATTTCTTCGCAAAAATGAGATTGGTATTGTGGTTCTCTTAGTGTATGTGGACAACATAATCATCACGGGTACTCATTCAGTTCTGATTTCCCAATTAAAGCAGCATTTAAAGGACTCGTCACATGAAAGATCTCGGCTCTCACATATTTTCTTGATCTAGAAATTACTGCTGGTTTACATGGTACTTTTCTGTCACAGCACAAGTATGTCAAAGACTTGGTGGCTGCTATTGGTCTCCAGGACTCCACCTCTTGATACTCCCATTGAAATTAATCTCAAGCTACGTAAAGAGGTAACTAGTTATTAGACCCACATCCTATCATACTCTTGTTGGCAGCTTGGTATATCTTACAATCACTAGGCCCGATATCTCTTATGCAGTCCAGCAGGTAAGGCAGTACATGGCTTCTCCTCGACACCTCCATATGGTTGTAGTTCGAAGAATTATCAGATATGTTCAGGGCACATCCTTGCAGGGACTTTTTTACCATGTAGGTACTTCACTTGATCTCGCCTCATATAGCGATGCTGATTATGCCGGATGTAGTGATACTCGATGCTCTACTATATGTTTCTTGGCCATCTCTTATTTCTTGGAAAAACAAGAAACAAGATCGTGTCTCCAAGTCCTCTACTAAGTCCGAATATCGGGCTATGTTACAAGATTGTGATGAGATACATTGGCTCCATGGTCTACTAGATGAGCTTGGATTTACTCCATGCGGTCCTACTTCTCTTAATGTGGATAATACTAGTGCCATCCACATTTCAGCCAATCATATCTTTCATGAACGCACTAAACATATCGAGGTAGATTGCCACTTCATCCGTAAGGCATTTGAGGCTCAAACTATTTCTCTCCCCCATGTGTCAAGCAATCTTCAAGTGGCAGATATTTTCACTAAGGCTCTTACGCGGCAACGACATATTTTCTTATAAACAAATTGATGCTGATCGATAAATCCGCATCAATTTGAGGGGGGGGGACGTCAATAGAAAGCAATAATTATGTCGTATAACATAACAGGGGCATAAATTTTGTAATTGACTCGTTAATCTAGGCTGTAAATAGGAGAAGAGATTTAGCTTACCATATATAGCTTACCAAATATAGCTGCCTAAAATCACTCTTATGTAATTAGCATGTATAGCTTAAGTTTCCTTGTATGCTTGTTAATTTTGCTTATATAACGAAAGACCTCAAAAAGGACAATTCGAACCATTTTGTTAATGCATAACCAGAAGAAAGCTTACACTGGATGTACACATGCAAGCAGAAGAAATTTGTACCTGGACAATATTTGACTGCTCTTCAACAGGTGCGATGGCTAAAGCATCTGCTGCTGCATTCGAACCACCTTCCAAACCAGAGGCCAAGTTCGGCTCAGGCTGGACAGTCGCACTAGGAGGGCCTTCAATAGCCAGTGGGCCCAAAAGATCTCCAAGGAGATCAGCTGAAGGTGTACTAGGTGGTTGAGGATCCACGATAGGCAGAGCCCCATTTGCCTGTGTCACCCCTTGCTCTGTAGTGTTCTGATCCTGTCCACAAATACAACTGTTAATTAACACTTGATTATGATAAAAAACCAGATTTCAATATAGGTTAACATGGACTATCAGAATGCAAAGAATGACATCTCACCACATTGCTCACACTGGGCACCTTCACCAGACTAAGCTGGCCCACAGGTGGAGTCCCATTTGCAGGATGCTGGTCAGTCATTACCAAAGCATTAGAAGTCTGCTGTTGAGCTGCCCGCAATTTAATTGCACTTTGTTCTGCTGTATCAGCTTCAGAATCTTCAGCTTTTCTTATCAATGCCGACTAGAATAAAATAAAAAAGATAAGTTACAGTTAGCATTGGCTACATTGTGTGAAGCTACTCTTATAAGTGATTTGACAATGATAAATGTCCTTCTGCAACCGAATAAACATAATGAAAGATAAACTACTTCTATACCAATATTGCAAGTCATATAAACCTACCTGTCGCTCTGGGAACTTTGGCATTTCAGCAAGTATATCCATGAGAGCTGCACCTTTCCTACTCAATGCATGATATTCAACAGCCCTTTGCTGTATCTCAGCATCAATACAACTCTCGTATCTGGAAATAA
Source organism: Fraxinus cuspidata (assembly GCA_903798385.1). NCBI lineage: Eukaryota > Viridiplantae > Streptophyta > Magnoliopsida > Lamiales > Oleaceae > Fraxinus > Fraxinus cuspidata. The sequence continues at coordinate 4,051 of CAIGRP010096171.1, read as the reverse complement.
GTACAATTTGTCAAGGCATTCTGTTAAAAAGGGAGATCTCTTTTTCATAGTAACAAAAATGTTCAAACAAATCATTCAAGATGAAACCGTACTTGCCAAATACTGCCCAAATTTGGTTCTGTAGCTCGGGATCTGGTGGTTGAGTGTGCATCAAAATCTTAGCGTATGTCGATAGAAGGATAGGAATTGTTGAAGTCCTGTATAAGTCTTAATTGTATTACGTCTAGTGATGAGAATCAGAAAAATTTGACAATAAACAACAAATGCACTTACGAAACAGTTGGAAGTTTCTCATGTATGATGCTGAAAATTTCCTTTGGACTGCACCCAGGCCGCCTGGCCAGAAGATGGCTGTATTCTCCAAGGATATAAGCACTCAACTGTCCCGTACATAGCATTAAGATAAATTCTCAGTAGATATTACTTCAAAGGTTTACGAATGAAATTCAGAACATCACACGAGTGAGTTCATTATTTGGAGCATGTATACTTAAAAAACCTAAAGAGAGACAGCTCAATGTAATTTTAACTCTTATTCTACCACATCTTCATTTCTATTAGTTTGTGTACCCTCAACTAACTCCATCAGCCTACCAATTCTCATGAAATTTTTGACAATGATCTGATGCAAACTGAATTGATAACCAGAAATTAGTTGCAAACAAAGTAGTGACGTGTTTTAGCGTTCCTATCAACTCATATCGTACCATAATAGGAACATAGAAAATAAAATCACGGGTGAGGTAAACATACCTTAACCATTGTCTCATGAATAGCGGGCTTATCAACGTATTCTCTAACTTTTATGGCCGCATAAGTCTGATATGATATAAAAACAAGAAGAATATTGCTAGAATCCAACTTTCTAAATAAAACTCATTATGATAATAACAATAAGAACGGTTTCAGCTACCTGTAGATCCTCATTGTTTGTAACAAATTGCACAACACGGAACCAGATGTCATCACTGACAAAATCTCCTGCCTTGTCAATCAACTGAAGGATTACATCTACATACCTGCATGACATGGGGGGGGGGGGGGGGGGGGGATAAATTATTTGAAGTAACAATTCTGAGTGTTACACATCTCATCCATTTTGATATAAATATTTGTTTCACTGCCAGCCGAAGTCGGTTAGATTACACTGATTCAACAGCAAAGCTCCTGTATATATGAATCTAACTGTACAAGCTGAACGAATATCTTCTAAACAATGTAAACTCTATCTGCTATTTACCTAAAGAAAATTTTAAGAAATGGATAGTGAGAAGCCAGGGGATGATTCAAAATTGAAGTTGACCTTTAGAAATAGTTACTAATATGAATTATGATGAAGACGTGATTTTCTTGAAAGGAAAAATTATCCTGCACTTAGTAGGCTTTAGAATTGATACGTGGGAAGTAGTTCAACATTTTTCATTACAAACTAACAGAGCCAGAAGAAAAGAATATATTTCTTGTTCACTTTTAGAAATTTGAGACAGCAACTGCTCCAATTAATGAAGCTGTGGTTGCATGCAAATGAGTTTTTTTGTTTCTATTTTCCTGTGGAAATGATTTTTATAAGAAATCCAATTTTATTAATTATGCAGAACAATTATTAAGTCTGTTATCTTTATGTTATCGAGTGTTGTGTTGTTAAAAAGATGAAAGTCTTACATGTTAACTAACCTGACTATTCCCTAGACTATTAGCATTTCGGTGTGTCGTGTTAGCCAATAAAATTAAGTAAAAACCATTTGTTAGTTTTGAGATAGTCCATACCATGACAAATCAGGAGCAAACTTCTCTGCAAGAATCGCAGCTTTGAGTGACAATTCTTCACGCATTGCAAAGTCTGCAGAGCTAAGATACTGGAAACATATGAAAGTCAGTCGCGAAGTTCTTTCTTAGTTTACAAGAGTAACCTACAAAATTTTTCAAGTGGACTTGTAGACTGCTTGACCAGTTATTATGCACCTGCAGTATTTCTTCAACTATGTCCTTCGCATTAGAAACATCACACATGCCATATAGCAAATCAAGGGCACGCCTCCTTATACTGTCAAAATAAATAATAATTCATCATCAACAGGCCTTCAGTTGAAATCATAGCCTAAAAGGTCAAACTACAAAACCCAAATACTTATGCCAGAATTGTGTGAAAGGAACCACGGTAAAAGAACATCTACAACAAAATATGGTCAGAAGAATATGACAAAAGTAACAGCCTCCTAGGCATTATTGGTGAACAAAATAATTTTGCATCCCGTGAACATTACTTAGTATCTAATTACACAAGCCCATAAGTTCAATTTAGAACTAGATCATTTTACACGCAAATGTCAATATTCATGCAAATGAATGAGTCCAACAAGTTGCCCATGCCTAGGACCAAAAATATTACAAAACATAGCTTTCAGAACAATCCGGTCAGTGACCCGGCAAATGGCACTAGGTGAGCTTAGAACTGGTTCAACTAGAGGGTAACAGGTGGCTCATTGTTAAATGAAAAAATCTAATTAGAAAATATTTTAAAAATTGAAATATGAGGAATAAGTTTAGAAGTTATGTTGTCTCATAAGTCAAGAATAAAATAAGTGTTTTCTTTATGATTTTAAATCACATATTATTACTAATTATTTGCTATTTCTTAGTTTCTAGTATTTTTAATCGTGTGAATGTTTATTTATCTTAATCATTTATCTTAATTCTCTACACTTAGTTTTTTGTTTCTTGTAGTTTATGAACTTCAGACAATGCATATATATATATATATAGTAATCTAATTAGTTTTTAATCATATTTGTAGTTAAGGATGATCTGTGAATATAGAAATTTATATATATATGAATCGAGATAATAACTAAAACTGACAAGATTTGCCTCAGAGGTCATTGCCTTTGGAGACAAAAGTGAGGTCACGGGGTCAAATTTCTTCTCCATCAAATCTTTTCCCCATATTTTCCTGAACCTTCAGTCCATGAAAAAGGGGATGTTCAGCAGGTTGATTGCAGACAGATCCATTCGTCTCACCCAGACAGGTCACATGACTGGTTCGAAGAGGCTGGTCCGGTCTGGTTTTCTAAACTATGATCATAACTATTAAGCAGATGATGAAAGAAAAAATTCGTAATACTTGGAATTTATAAACAGAAAACACCCATATCTGACCTGATATCAGGGTCCTTTAAGGAAGTAATAATCTGTGCTTGATGTCTTTTAATAATGTCCTGTACATCTGTAACCATCAACATCCTAGTCATATTCTCCTGCATTACGCAAATCATGCAATCAGAAACTAGCAATCAGATCATAACCTTCACGCTAATGTTGACAATTAAGACCACGTTTGGCACAATTCTTAAATAAAAAGTTCACCTAATAGATGGAGTTACCAGTTTGGGATTTATAAGTGCATGTACATAATATTAAATATTTGATAAATTTACTCTCTGTAAATTGATTTGAAATAAAAAATAGTAATCAATTGCATATGCAGGAAGACAAATTCAAGGGCTACCAAAGTCCACTTCTTTGAGATAGACCTTTGTAATAAAAGTTCATCTAAAGTAACTTCCACAGAACTCATGACTTTTTCAAGTGAGTTTAAGATACAAGAGTACATTTGCGAGAATTGTCAGACATGCTCTAAATTTCTTAGACTTCAATAAGATATGGAATCGGACGAATATATAAGACTCCCACAACAATTTAAGGCAAGACGCAAACATGAAGCCAAAATATTAGAAAAGGAAAAAATTGGTGTACAAACAACTTACCAGACCAAGATATCGTATATTTGGTTCCCGCACAGCTATAAACTTCCCAAGTAAGGCAACACATTGCGACATCATTTCTTTTTCAGCATCTAAATGCATGACCTGCGGGAAAATTTTGAACAAAGAATTTCCATGAGAATAATATTACCGATGAAGACATTAGAAAAGGAGAATATAATAGCCATTCTCAGTTTCCTCTTATTTCTGCAACCACCCGAGAATGGAGGGAGGATAGGATTCTTCAGAAAATCAAAATATCAACTTCAAGGAGAGAACTTTTTTTTTTT
>CAIGRP010096170.1:0-11126 GCA_903798385.1 Fraxinus cuspidata | reverse complement strand
ACACTTTAAATCAGAGATTTAAAGTAATTCTAACCAAAAATCTTCAAACCCTAGTATTTCTCTCTTTTTCTCTCAACACATTCTGAAAAACCCTCGAAGTCTTCAAAAGAAGAAAAATGATAATGAAACCCAATCGTTGCAAAGCCAGGTATATAAAAGATCCAAGCATCCAACGGTCATAAGATGGCCATGTGTCATCAATCCAGGTTAAGGCGCTTAATTGAAGAAAATCGTGTTTTGTAAACACGTTTTAGTAACAAAATGCTGGGAGCAATTAAATGTACCGGGTTCCAGTCCAACAATACCTTGATTCATTGTGAATGATTCTTTAATACCAGATCTTGAATTCTGTGTGCTTGATTATGGCTTCTTGATTGCGGATTTTGAATCTTCCTCTTTAATTGCTTTCTTTTATTATTCTTGTATTGATAGGATAACACTTAGAATGAGAATTGGTCTCTAGATATATTTGGACACATACCATATTTAGATGTCCAAAGTCCATAACTTTAATTATTTATTAGATCACTTTAGTTGAGTTCAACATTAACCTTTAATACACAATTCATTACATATATAGGTCCACGTAACAAATTAAAACCCAACATTTACCATGTTGTTCAATGGGTTCAACGACATTAGGATGGAGAGTCACCCCATATGGCCCTATGATGACCAAGATGGGTAGTGTCGAGATCTCAATCTCGGAATCCTTTCCCTCTTCTTTCAACCTTCGATAAACTTCAACAAGCTTCGGAGTAAAGGCAAGACATTCACTGGATGTGCTCGAGGGGAAATATAGGACTGCAGATTTACCTTCAAGTTCAGCTACAAGTACCTTATAAACAAAATCAAATAATGGAAAACAATGTGAAAATGTACCCAAAAGCTTACTCCCTTCAAAAGGGACAAATTACTATATTTAAATTATATCTTCAACACCTTGAACCTATAAAACGTAAAAGCATGAACCTTCATGCTGTACAATGTGTAGTAAATCAACCATTTTAATACCCGATCACCATTGTTGCATATAAGGAACTCTTTGTTTGAAGAATAGACAAGGGACTGAAGACCTTTTCTTTGCCCATCATTTTTTTAATGTCTTCTATACAATTTGATAATAAAATCCCGATTCGACGAACAAAAGAAGAGTCTGAAATGAGATGAGAGTGATGTGTATAATGCAGTAAGTAATTTTTTTTTTGGCTCTAAACATAATTTAAAAAGTAACATAAAAGAAAGTAGGGTAAACTATTAAGTACCTACTACCCTCTATTCGATACGTTCATTTTCTTCATTTTCCATTTTAGCCTTGTCTTTGTTGTAAACTGAATTACATTTTGTGTGTGTCTAGGAGCGTTAATATTTTACAAAGAATTGATTTCTGTACTGTTGAAATGGGCCCCACCTCTGCCAGCATGTAGACGCCCGCAAATTTTGATCATTTAATGTGATTTAATTTTGCCAATTGCTATTTCTATCCTTATTTATTTCTGTGTAAGTATAAGATCATGGAGGAACAATCCTGTTATTTTACATATTCACATTATTTGATAATTCAAATGATCACTATTATACATCAATAATGAAGACGATATAGGGACCCACTACATTTCCAACTATTGAAACTTTACTCAAAATATGGTGAGAATCCCACCCAGACAAGCGTAATAGAGGAAAAAGTATAAGAGAACAAATTCTCAAATATAATTAACCATTGTTTGATCCCCACAACCTTAAAACTCATTTTTTTTTCAAAATCATTTTAAATCACACATTTTCATAATAAAATATTTTGTACGAAAATCTAAAACATTTTCCTACTTCTTAACGACACATTATTAAAAGAATTACTATTATAAAATGCAAGTTCAACAAAAATGGGGCTCAAACACGTACTTACTGTATGAAAGTTCAGTTACCACACGGTGTGAGGGAGAGTAAACTAGAAAATTCAGTGCTAAATAAAACTATTAAGCAAAGTTTGCTTTCGTGAAAGTATTAAATTCAATTCAAAATGGGTGTGATTCACACTCCATGTGCTAAAAAAATATTTATCATCTATAAAGATCAAATAACAAAGTAATAGTCTATGGAAATGCATTGAGAAAGTCCAAGCATAAAAGAGAAGTGTTTTTTCAACTATCTAAAAATGGAATTATTCAAGACATGTATGCTATGATTTTACTCTTTGTAAGGGTAGAAAAATATGTTTAGTTACTATTTCATACATATTAACTAGAAAGTATCACATATACACAGAGACAAAATTTACCATAGTAGTTAGTTATAGATCTTGAGCAGGAACTATAGGACTTGCATCGTCGTATTGAACCCGAGGATCGAAAATACTGGTGCAAAAAATTAGGAAACGAATCATTGGAGAATGATTCTATGAAGTCAGGGCGCGTACCGGACAGAAAGTCTTTCGTGCATAGGGATGGGCCAGAGTGGTGGAGAATGGGGTCTACACCGCGAATTACTTTTTTCTTAATTCTATATAATATCGGACTCATCGTATCCATTCGTTTTATATTGTTGTTTCAAAAATGATCAATAAGCCTAACATTTATTTTAATCTTCCCCAAGTCACCAAACGCGATGCTAAAGAGTCTAATAGGGTTTTGGTCTAAATCCTTGATTGTTGTTGCTTCAAAATTTCAAATGGTCTAAATTTGGTTCAAGAATTTTCTTGTCGAGTAAGAAAAAAATGGAATCATATCGTGTTCTATACAGTAGATAAATAAAAATCTTGATTCAAATATGTACTCTACTTGTTCATTTTTTCTATTTATATGATAACATTAATATGTTAATTATTGTTTTAATATTGAAGTTATTTGTGGTAGAGCTATATAGAGGTGATAAGAGTCGATAATATAAAGAATGAAAAAGGGACAAGAAAAGTGCGAAGAATTGACAAAGATGAGACTTAGGGCCGATTTTCTTTACCATTTTCAAGCGGTTTTCTGTTTTCAATTTTTCAAATCAGTGAAAACGCGCTTTCTCTCCCATTTTCGAAAACGCATTTTTGAAAACAAATAAAAAAATTATAAAGAAAACTCAAAACGACAAATTTGTCGTTTTGAGTGTTTTCAGTTATAATCAAATCAAAATTTTTTCAAAACACGTTTTGGGTGTTTCTAAAACAATTTTTCAAAATACCAAAAAGAACACATTTTCAATAATTTCAAAATAGACACTCAAAACACAATTTTCAAAATGAATTCAAAACTCAAAACTGAAATACAAAGAGAACATCTCCTTAGTGTTTAGACCCTATTTGTAAAATTAGCCCCCGTTTGGGAAGAATTTATAATTGGTGTAACTTAATAGATAAAAATGAATTGTAGATAAGCAGGGGCGTAGGAAGAGAGGGGCAAGGGTTCAGTCAGATCCAGCTAGGGCTAGATATGGTCCGGTTCGATTTGGTTATCTTAAGAACCGAATCGAACCTAACCAAAATTTTCGGATATTTAATAAATGGAGCCGTCGAGTCCAAATATAATTATGGAACTGTTCCATTCAATTCGGTTTGGTTCCGTACCATAATTAAATTTTTTAACAGATTTCTAATGGTCAACGATCGGTGGTCGTGATTGGAGAGAACCGAGCCGAACCAAAATTTTTGGGTATTTAATAAATTGAACTGTCGAATCCAAATATAATTATGGAACGATTCCATTAGACTCGGTTCGGTTCCGTGCCATAATTAAATTTTTAACAGATTTCTAATGATCAACGATCGGTGGTCGTGATTGGAGGTCGCTGCTTCAATGGGAAGTTGGAGAGGGGAACTGGACTCGACAGTCGGCGGCTTCGATTTGGCCATGTAGATGTAGATTTTCAATTTATCAAATGATTTGAGGTCAATGATTCAGTGATTACCGAACGAAAGTGTGAAATTGGAAAGAGAATGATAAAAATTTCAAAAGACCTAGATCTTGGGCTAAGATTGAAATTAATAATTGGACCAAAAAATTGAATTTAGAAATTGGGTTGTACTGGGCTAGCTAGACATGGACTTGGCTTGAGAGTTAGAACATTAATCAATAAATTAGTTAATTTGCTAATTTGTTTGGAAAAAATTAAAAAATTAATTAATTCAATATAAAAATAAAAAAAATTATTTAAATTCGTTTCTTATTCAGTTCTTCGGTTCTGGGTTTGGAACTGAACCAAACCCGCCGATTCTCGATTTAGATACCCGTTCAGATATTTAACTTATGAAGAATCACTCANAAACCAAATACGACAAGGAGTATATCATAAAGGGATAAATTTTAACAGAAGGTGCTGCTACAGTTGGTGGCAAACTTGCTTTGGGGAAAAGCGAATTGGTATCTTATATACCACATGAAAGTTATAATTCATATGAGTTTATGTTTAAGTCTGATGAGAATAATATTCTACAACTAGTAATTCATTTATTTTCAAATCAACTTATTTACTATCTATTATTTGATCAACTAATCATTTATATTAGAATGGGTGAAGGGTCAAGTGGTTTGGTAGTTCCTCACGAGGGATGAGTCGAGAGAATTTTGAAAAAGATGTCTTGATTTCCGTTCATCTTTCGTCTAATAAATACACAAGTTGCGGTCAATAAGGTGGGAATCGTCAAAGTACCAAATCATCAAATGTAAAGACGATTTTCGGTTCTATCCAGTTATAGAAGCGACTCCATCTCTATTTTTCTTGTTGCTAGTCATATGTATTGAACGAATTTCGAGATTGGACACAGTACAGAAGGCACCCATATCTTTCAAGAGGATTTACGGCATATCAAGCCTTGATAAAGTTCTTTGCTTTGCATTGAATTAAAACACGTGCTCCATCTCTTATGTGGGCCCATCAATTCCTCTCATGGCTCCGCCCATGTGGATAAATAAATATTATTTGTGAATCCATTTAAATGTGTGGTTGAAAATAAAGTTTGGCAATTTATAGATAATGAATATATTTTGCCAAACGGAGGCTTATTGTTATCCAAAGTTTCAAATTGCCTATTAGTTAACTCTTGTAAATTTTACTTGTCCTTCCATTTTGTTATTGTCTTCTTGAATATTTTACGCCTCTCTTAATGTGTGTATAATCTTTCTATATATATTTGAATAGTATATTTTGTACAATGTAATGTTTTTCATTTTTAATATTGTCTAATTATAATCGTCTACCTAAGTCATAAATGGTTTGATAGAGGAAATTGTAAGACTTCGAAGTGTAATTTCGATTGTGATTATGCTCTAGAAGTATGTGGGCATGGGTTTGGTACCTAACCGCTAATAATAATAAATTTATTACTTAAGACTCAAAAGGAGGAAAGCTCAAATGCTAGTCAAAGTAGAAATATTGCTTCATCTTTGTTTCGGATAAGATTTTGAATCAATCTTTGTTGGGAATCTTGGGATCACATAAATTAATATATCATTGCTATATTCTTGAGGGTAAAGAAACCAAATGGAATTGAGGAAAGCAAAAAGTGAGGTATTTGTTTCGTTGAAGCGATACTTTTGATTTAATTAGTTGAAATATTTTGAAATAAATTTTTTTTTTTAAATGAAAAGATGGTGCAACATGATAAATAAATAAAGTTAGATGAATAAGCACTCAAAATATTATAAAATATTTGAATACGTTCAATCATATATATGGTGACTAAACAAATATTTATTGGCTAATAATTAGACAACCATCAAACCCTAATGTACTTAAAAAGGACACTTTTCTGCTAAAAGCAAAAAATAAAGATGCAAATCATGCAAAATAAATCACAAATTAGACTTCTCTTATTGTGAACTGTGATTGAGTAAGATTATTAAGTACGACGAGCTCAACCACTCAGACTCGTCCATCGTCAAGTTCAACTTGATCCACTACTCAAGATAGCTCGAGCTCACATATTGTGAGGTTGAGTGGAGCGTGAGCTGGCTCACTTTCAAAGTCCGAGTTGCCTCGTTTTCAAAGTCCCCCGGCTGAGCTCATGAACTGCTCACTTGTTCGTCAATTTTTTTTATTTTTAAATCAATGTATCATCTCTTTATTTTTGAAAAAAAAAATAATTACAAATTCAAATTCAAGCAATCATGTTTCATATGGCTGCTGAATGTGAGTTGCAGCACCTATGCATGGCTTGCGATACAGCTCGCGAGCCACAAATTGCTCGCACGAGGAAATGACAGTTAGGACGCGCCTTTCGACTCAGATCGAGCATGAGCTAAGTTGACTCGTTCGTGGGGGAGCCACTTAACACCCTAATCCTAGACAACTCAACCCAATTTTGCACCGTAAGAGCAGAGCAAGTCAATCAAACAATTGCACTAGAAATTAAAGCTCCTCCCTAGCACCATATTATTAATTAACCATGAGCTAGAAGCACTTTTTAATTGAACTAGTCTTATTTATACACAATTAGATGAGGCGATGTAATAAACAAGTAAAGTTTACATAAATAAGCACTCAATTATATATAAATATAATCAATCCCTATTCTTACTATAAATAAATATTTATTGGCTAATCATTGGACAACATCAAACCCTACATGCACCTTAGAGAGGACTCTTTTCTGCTAAAAGCAAAAAATATAGATCCAAATCATGCAAGGTAAATCACAAATTAGGCTTTTCTTCTTGTGAACTGGGAAAGGGCTCGTGATACTTTTTCTAATACCTATACCTACCATGCATTGTTCGCACATTCTAATAGTATTCACACATTCTAATAGTACCACAAAAAGAATCCGTTTTGTGCTTTTAACTATGAGAATTTACATCACAAGACGTTCACGCTCTTATTAGCATGTGCGTTTATGTATACACACTTCATAAATAGAGGTGTAAAGTGGTCAGATTGTAGTGCGGGTTAAGTTAAGTGACCAAGCACTAAAGCCTCTGTATAGCCTAGCATGGCATATGAATAAACGCCAGAGCCCTCAAAGTGTCAGACTTCCCCGATCCTAGCTAGACGACCCAGCCGAACTTTACACGATAGGTCATGTCATTCAAACATTTGCACTATAAAGTAAAACTCCACCATGTAGCTCTTGCATGGGTATTGATGTTCAAAGGAGCAGCAGTAAAGGACATAAAGAATATCTTTATTAAAGAGAAAGCATTTCCTTTTTGAATTAAAGAGCCCCTCCATATACCATTTGATTCAAACATAATCAGGAAATCAAATTCTTGTCTCTTCCATTTCTTCACTTGAACCATCCTTTTTTTCACTCAAAGAACATAACCCTCTAGCCAATTAACTCAAAATTTAATCAAATTTTCGACTAATTATCTAGAAATGTCACAGCCAGTTGATCAAGTGTATCCTAATACTGGCACATTAAGCCAGCCTTCTTCCAATTCCAATGGTTCATTTGGACCTGTTTTCATTGTCTTGGCCGCGGTACTCGTAATATCAGCCATTGCTTGCGTGTTTGGACGGCTGTGCAACCGGAAGGACCACCGTCGTAGTAAGGAGCACCACAGCAGCAAGGAGCAGCACCACCGTGGTAAGGCCAAGCCGGCCCGAGGCCATGACCTTGGCCCTAAAGAATGGGAGTCTAGGCAAAAACCTAGTTTCAAAGATGTGGACATAGAATTTGGGTTCGACAAAAGAACCCCTACTGCTAAAGTCGCTGCACATGGAGATCCCAGAGGACCAAAGCCACCTCAAAATGGTGGGTTCAAAGGTCAAGTGAGATATGCTAATAATGTGTAGGATTTGAAGCTGATTGATACGCAGCATATGGGAAGTCTACTTTACTAGACAAGTCACGGGGTCGGGTATACCTTTAGCAGCAATTAACTAGTGGTTGGTTTTTCTATCTTGGTTACTATTGATTATATCTTTTTTGTAGTATCTATCGAAATCAACAATTAATTTGGAATGATTATATCGTCATGTTTGATGGTTCTATTTCATTACACATTTAGGATCTATATAGTTATTAAATTAATTAGAGTGAACTAGTCATCGTTCAATATTCTCGAGTGCGTAAAAGTGAGTTATAATACCATTATCTATCAACAAGTATTTTTATCAATTATTTAGAAAGTATTAAAAAAAAAAAAACTAAAATAAATTGAAGAGTATCCAATCCTTCTTTTTTCGTTTATCAAAATCGAATAGAACTAGTGAGTACTTTTTCGATTTGCAGTGGAATAGTTTATTTGTGGGTCTCAAGAGTTCCGTTTGGCCCACATAAGCCCAATTTTAAGGCGTGGGATACCATCACTTGCGATGAGAACGATCGCGCCGAAAATTTTATGGGCCTCGTAGGCTTCACCCCATACTGGGCTTGGCTCGTGTTTAATGTGTATCTAGTTATCAAGGCTAGGTACAACCCTCAAGCCCAACGTGTGTCAGATCATACCAGGTTGTGTTCGTCCGAGCCCATAAGTTTTAAATAAAATTTTGTAAAAAAATTAATTAGGGGTGGAATTCAGACGGAACCTTCCGAATTGGAATTGAACAAGAACTGCTGATTCTAGTTCAGTTTCAAAAATTACATGGAATCGAAAGATTCCATTTATAAAATAATTTTAATGTGCGTTTTCAGTTCTTGAAATACCTAGATCGAACCAAACAACCATCCCGATATTTTGTTAATAATTCTGTCATGTTTATTACTTTAAACTAATAAAAAATAAGACATGTAATCAAAATTATTAATGAAGTTGTTGAAAAAGTTTGGTATTCTAACTTTTAAAGGAGAACCGAGGAAAGTTTGATAGAACCATTTAATACTTAAGAAAGAATAAGTTGAATTCTACCAACATATTTGTTTCCTATTATTTTTTTATTTAAATTTTTTTTTCCAATTAAGATAATATTAGACTAGATAGAGGAACCTAAAAATAATCGACACCTTATCTTTTACCTAGTCTTAAATCCTATTAACCTAATTTAATAATACAATACTTTAATTGATATTGAATATAAATATACTCGTTCGAGATTATATAAGATCATGTAGAAATCGCAAATTTAATACTTAAATTTAGTAATTTACTATGTGATAATATACAAAATGATTTAATCCGAACGCTCAAATCTTTTCATATTCTACACTCTTTTTTTCTATTACAATAAAAAAAACTCCAAAATAATAATTAATTTTATTTTTGACTCCGTTTTACCTTATGTTCCTTATGAAACATACAATTAGAGAATTAAAGGTCCTTTTCACCTTATTATGGAACGATGACACGCGTGTAATGGATTTCTCATCAGACTAAGTCAAGTCGACCATTATTAGAGATTTTGCTTGTTGAACACGAATTCAGTTTGTGAAGAAACAATAAAATAAAATAAAATACTGAACTTTAAAAAAAAAAATTGCATCATGTTTAATAGTTGATATTACGTTTCAATTCATATTCGAATATTATTTTGAACAGAAGATGGAGAAAAAGGTTTCGTTCAATATAAGTTAAAGTTGACTAACATCATTTTTATGAAAAATGTATTCTTAAGCGTAATGAAAGTCTCATTCCAAAAGAGCGCATTAAAAACTAATTATTGAAATAAAAATCGAAACCAAGTAACTTTTATTTCAAGACTTATACGCCAGTGGTTAAAGACTAATACTTTTCCTCAAAATTAGAGCAAGTTCTATAGGAATAAAAACATAATCCAAGATGTCGCATCAAATATTAATCATGTATCTAAAGTAATTAAAAATATCTCATATCTTCAATATTTATTCTTTTTATTTTTATATTTTTCTAAGAATTTTGATATTTGTACACAGTGTCCTCACATTAGTGGGCCCACGTTCAATAAAAAAATAGTGGGTCTCCCTATTCTGAGAAGACTGTACATATAGCAAAATTCCGTTTCTAATGAACACGAAACTTCACTCACAAGAGCTTCATTAATTTTTCTATTATTTAATATAATGTTTTCTGGATAGCGATAGTTTACTTTTATACTATTTTTATAATCCTTCAATTTGTTTAATTAACACATCCATTTGATTTTTCTGGACAAATTTCTCATATTTTATATTTTAAAGTATTTGAATTTCTTCATATTAAGAATTAAAGATTTGAAAGTTCACCCAACTATGGGAGACCAAATTTGAAGATGTTTTTGAAAACCCACGTCTGCCAGAGTCAAGGCCATGTGCCTTCATCAAAATATAGTCACGTTCATCTTACCAAACAAAATATATGCTCTAACCAAAATCATATTTAAGAATAATAGAATTCTTGAAAGCGCATTTGAGAAAAGAACACAATTGTATAAATTAAAAAGATAGTCCACTCAAAATTCAGCAAGACACCTAATGACTTGAACATATTTGTTGTTACACCCAAAATGTGGTGAGGTGAAACACTCTGACATAGAGGATAAATACGTCACCAGAAATAGGAAGGCCATATCTAGTCCTGGACCGAACCTAATGTTAGTTCGGAACTATCGAGCATCGATGTTGATCTCACTAATCTTTTGACCTTGTCAAACTAGGTTGAAAGTAAAAGTAATTTTACTTCCACATTTAGGTTACATCGAGCTTGCCTCTTAAGGGAACACTTGAACTAAATTTGATCATTACCATGCCAACAAAGTGTTCCCAAGTTGAAGGGGGGTGTCGCCCAGATTCACCAATTAAAACCTTTCAACAAAACAATAAGGCTCGAAGGCTATCTCTTAGGCTATGATTATTCTGGCAGACCGTCCTCTTCATTCGATCAAAATCTCAACATGGTACTTGAGTGGCTCATGTACTCATGCTCGATTACATATGATTGATTTGAATAGGACAACTTCAACATCTTTTTACCAATATCATACTGATTCTCTTTATCATATTTATCTATTTTTTATTTTGATCTCACAAAATCACACATCTAGGAATCTTCAACCCTTGCACCTCATACTTCGCCAATGATGACTAGACTCGATTCAATATTCTGCGTCTTCAAATCAAATCAATCCAAAAAGTCACCAAGTTGATCTAGAAGTACCACTTCATCAGCCCAATGAGATCTAGCCCACACTGAACTTTTAGGCTCTACCCCATAGCCCAGATTTTTTTTTCTTTTTTTAAAAAAGTAAGGGGCTGTTCTCTTTGTATTTCAGTTTTGTATTTTGAGTTCTGAATTCATTTTGTGTTTTGTGTT